>JAJPUD010019306.1:0-26812 GCA_023553655.1 Myrmecobius fasciatus
AGAAAGAAAGAAAGGAAGGAAGGAAGGAAGGAAGAAAAGAAAGAAAGGAAGGAAGGAAGGAAGGAAGGAAGGAAGGAAGGAAGGAAGGAAAGAAAAAAAAGAAAGAAGGAAGGAAGGAAGGAAGAGAGAAAGAAAGGAAGGGAGGGAGGGGGGGAGGGAGGAAGAAACCCTGCCTTAACAGATAGGACAATTGAATTCTCTAACTCACAAAATCGTATAGAATACCTCACTTTATAGGCTTTTGACAAATCCAATTTCTGACTGTTAGGTCAGGAAATGGGTTCAATATTAATACTACTTATCTCTTTAATGGAAAAAAATAGCAAACAAATTTCAATGAACTATTATCCATGTTATATATATGTGTGTGTATGCATGCATGTATATATATACATATAGGTATGAATATATATAACAAATTTTTAAAATTCTTTAAACTTTCTGCTTAATATAATTTAAAATCTAAATTAAATTAGCGCATGTCCTTAGAAACAATTTCAGAGGTAGATATAGATCTATAACACATTTTCCGTTCCAAATTTTAATTAAAATTCCTAAAGCACAACTATAACCTTGTCATCCATCTGCTCAAGAAGCATTAGTGCCTTTCTATTGGACTTCAGTATTCCTTTAAGATAAAAGAAATACTCTTCTACTTGGCATTTAATGCTTCATAAAATGTGATTTCCAAAAATGATTCCATTTCACATTATTCTCCCTCACAAATTCTATACATCACTCAAACTAGCTCTTCCTTCATACATGACATCCCATCTCCTGCTTCCTGTGACATTGTGCAGACTGTTTCCGAAGACCATAAAGCTCTCTGAATTCATGTTTATAACATATTCATTTCCAAACTCCTTTCAAATTTCAATTTGACTATTTCTCCTCATTATGATGATTAGTACCCTTCAAGACCCCACTCTTGTACTGATTACTTTGTATTTGCTTTGCATTTACATTGTATTTGCCAGGCAGAAAGCTTTGCATGTCATATGGGCAGGCAGGCCCTAAATCAGGAAAACATAGTTTCAAGGTTATGAAACATCCTAAATGTTTGATCATATACCAATTAACTTCTCAATGTCCTAGGCCAAATATAAGGGGTCCACAAAACTCTAGAATAGAACTGAACTACATGAAGGTATAATTGAGAAATATTTATCAAATTAAATAAAATACAATACCACATAATGTTACTTTGTGGTAATTGTACTATCTTCAAAGATACTTTTATATTTGAGATTTACACCATTCTAGTAGGCTACTCTCAAATACTAGGTTTCAAAATAGTCAGTAGTCTGTGTTGGAAAAGGAATGTTCATCACTAGAGAATTCCAGGTACCAAAAGATTCAAGTCTTAAAATCTATATCACATATTATTTCCTCTCCATAATGATTCAAAATCCCATTTTTAAAGTATATTTCTTCATACATATTGGCAATTTATATTAAAATATAATTTAAAGTAATGAGAAAACAATATATTTGCATTTTTCATTTAAACATTTCCTTTTATAAATGTAAGGACCTTTTTTCATTAGATCCCTAATTCATTGTATAGTACCTGGCAATTAGCTGGAATAGGAATTATTTCTTTGAACTTTTTAGCTTACCAAGCCCCTCACAAATAAACATTCTTCAAAGCTCAATGGAAAGGGTTCTTCATTTAAAAAAAATCTAAAATATATTAAATTTTATTTTATCATTTTTGAAAATAGCCTTTGTTAAAAAGCCCTGAAGAATATTATTGCTCTGTAAGAAACGACCAGCAGGACGATTTCAGAGAGGCCTGGAGAGACTTGCATGAACTGATGCTGAGTGAAATGAGTAGAACCAGGAGATCATCATACACAGCAACAACAGTATTACATGATGATCAATTCTGATGGACATGGCTCTCTGCAACAAAGAATTGTCTCAAACCAGTTCCAATTGTTCACTGAAGAAAGCCATATACACCCAGAGAGAGGGAAATGAAATATGGACCACAACGTAACATTTTCATGATCTCTATTGACATTTGTTTGCATTGTGTTGCCTTTCTCTGATTCTTTTTTTTTTCTTGTAGATAGGATTTTTCTTGCATAACTTCTCAAGCATTTCAACATTATTAACATGTAGTGGACTTCCTGCCATCTAGGGGAGGGGAGGGGGCTGGGGGTAAAATTTGTAATGGAAAGCTTTGTAAAGATCAATGTTGGGGAACTACCCATACATATGTTATACAAATAAAAAGCTTAAAAAAAAAAGCCCTGAAGACTTGCAAATGTTTGAAGTGGACATCTGCTTGCATTGGAATTGAGGCCTTTTTACTTTGCCTTGGTTAACAGTAGAGCAATTCCATTGCTACCACTATAAACACAGCCTTAGGATTCAATCTTTTCATCAAAAAACATGAAATAAGAACTCTGAGGAATTAAAGATATGGATTAGTTTACTTGTGTGGAGAAAAATTAAAAATTCATCTGTTAAATAAATCAGTTTGGCTTGCTTTGTGGATGGTTTTCATCTGGCCGAATCTAAAAGCTTTTTTTTTTTTTTTTTTTTAATCAGAGAAATCTGCCCATTAAAAGGTAATTAAGAATGACTTTAGAAAATAGTCCCTCTAACTCCCTTGACAGATTTCCGACAACCTCCTAATCTCATCAAGTTTTTGTTAAGAGCTTTATTAAACTAGCTGGGTATTCATCCTGCTAACCTCCCTCCCCCCTACCAGTAATTTAGAGTTACTTTTAATCACTTCAGGAGCTAATCATTTCTTTTTTTAATGTGTACTTTATTTGTTCTTTTACCAAAATGCACATTGTTCTCTTGAGAAACATTCTTTCCTACAAACCTCTTTGTTGTCTATGTATCCTTGTCAATATACTATTTTACAAAGACAAAGCAAAATGTAAATCTACTACAATCTACCTCCAATCCATGCTATTTAGATATTGAAAATCAATATATCTTATAAAGAGCCTAGAGCAAACAGGCAGCACAGTTCATCACTACAGACTACTTCCTTGTTGATCTCAGCATTTTCCTAGAAGGTGTACTATAGCAAAATCTAAAATAGAGTAAATGCTAAAAACAAAATAAAATAAAAACCCTTTATAGGCATATAAATTTCAAACTTGACCTCCCAGTAGTTTGTCTGTTTTAATAGTAATAGAGTCTCACTAGATTTTTTTCTCTTCATTTTTATTATTACTATTATTATTAATCAATACTGATATGGAATATCTTGCATTTGTTTTGTGGAATTTCCCTTTAAATGGTAACATATAAAATATTTTTTTTCATAATAGCTGACAGAAATGAAAATTCAAAAGATTGTAGAGATGTGTTTTATATAGAATTGGGGCATCTTGGAGGTGCAGCGAATAGAATGTGAGACCTAATCTTCCTTCTTCCTGAGTTCAAATGTGGCCTTAGACATTTACTTAGCTATGTGACTGTGGGTAAATCATTTAACCCTGTTTGCCTTAATAGCTCATCTGAGAAATGATTTAGAAAAGAAATATTCAAATCATTCCAGTTTCTTTGCCAAGAAAACTTAAACTGCGGTAATGGAGTCAGACATGCTGAAATGACTGAACTACAAAAACTTTATGTGAAATACTCAAGTGAAATAACTGGAAGAGACTAGTAAATGTTTGAAGAGATAATTAGCATATTGTAATATTTGACATTGATATATAATGTTTCACATGCATTGTTATATTTTATCCTTACCATAATTCTATAAAGAAGGTACCATAGATATAAATAGCCCCATTTTACATGTGAGACAACCAAAACTCAAAGATCAAATGAGTTTCTTATTGCCACAAATGTAAAGTGAGATTTGAACCCCAGGTTTCCTGACTACCGATTCAGTGTTCTTTTTTGCTGCTATTTCCTAGGGAATGAAAATCTCTGTTTTCAATTCTGTATATAATCATGATGTAAGCCAAAAAAGACTACATGTAAAAGCTTCCCAAATTCCCCAAGACTATATAAGTGCTCTGAAGAAAGGGGTAATATAAAATGCTGCCATTTCTTCTGTCCAATAGCAATCCTGTATTATGCCTTAGAAATAGTACACACAAAAGAAACATTTGTTTAATTAGATTGAATTGAATCAAATCTATATGAAATTTGAAAAAAAAAAATCAGCTCATCTTTTTGGTGATTGCTGACATTGCATAGATCATATTGATGTTTTTCTAACTGTTTGGAGCTTTCACTTTGTAGAAGTAAGTTTTCCCAACATACACCAATGGTTGTTATAAGATATTAAATGGTATTTCTGTGGTATTTTTTAAGATAACATGTCTAGAATTTTTTTTTTATTTTTTGCCCCAAATTAAGATTTCACTGGGGTAGTTATATCCCCTAACAATGCAGATCACTTACTCCTATAATTAATAGTCTGAGAATTACATGGTCTACTAAAAGGTTATAACTTTGCATGGGATGGTATAGCTAAAAGTCAGAAAAACTCTGGTGATTTTCTACTCACTATGCCATTTGTAAGAATTATTACTTATAAAAACTTAATTTTAATTTTGAGCTGAGGGCATAAGGGGTATGTACTTGTGTGTGCATGTATGTGTATTTGTGTGTGGGTAACATTTACATCTCTATTATAGATAAATGCTCATTTCAAAATCATCAAAAACATTTGGTCACTCTATGGCAGAGCAGACAAAAAGAAATTAACTAATAAAGTTACTTACATTAAACAATAAGCCAAGAATGCCAAAGAATACCTAAAGCATATTTCCAGTGGATGAAACCATTTCAGTGGTTATGAAGACAGCAAGATAGATCCTAAAAAAAAAAAAAGTCTGAGTTATTTAAAAGCAGCAACTGTATTTGTATGTATGTGTATGTGTTGTTGCTGTGTGTATGTGTTCCTTTGCATTTTTAGTGTTTAGCACAATGTCTGCAATATAGTAAATGATAAACTGATAAATTCTTGTTGACTTTAACTTGGAGAAACCAAAATAATTTTATATCCAATATAATTCAAGACATTGACTATAGTGAACCATCCACTGGATGTTCCATAAGCATATAGCTAAATTTATAATGCTATATAGAATCCACCAGACAGTTGGCTAAATTTTCAAAAAGGAAACAATCTGCCAAAAATAGGTGCCTAATTTGGGATATTTCTTGAATTGTAAATTTAAGGCATTTACCTTTTCTTTATAAATATCTATTTGTTCCTTTCATCTCTTTTCTCCAAACAAATATTTTTTTTTCAAATTTTCCCCATTTCTATTTATTCTGATCAACCAGGAATGTCAAAAAAATAAAAAGTTAAAATAACTAAACAATAATAACTAAAATTATATTATTTTTTATTGATATAAAGGATTTCTCCCTAATCACGGTAGATTACAAAGATCTTTGGGGACAAAGACTCTCTCATAATACCTACTATAATGCCTTGCACAGTGCAGGTACTTCATAAAAGTTGGAAGAATGGAACTGAAGTCTTCATAGCATTTAAATCAAAATTCAATAATGGTAGTACTCAACCTGAACTCCATTCTTATTGAAGGAAAATCCATGGAAGGAAGGCACAAGGACCAAAGAAAATATGATCATACTTAGAAAAGAAAAAAAGGCTTTAAAAAAAAAGGAATGATTCGACCTGGACACAAAACATCCTTTTTAGAACAGGAGTTGATTTGTTTAACTCTTACAAAATGTATTCTAGGGCAGAAGAGGAAACACAGGATTAAGACTTTATTTAAAGCAGGGATCTTCAGTGTGGGCTGATCCTAATTGTTTTTAATTATCTGGGTACAAATTCTCAGACCTGTCTGTTAAGCATGTAATTCAATGGCTTTATTTCCATTAGCTATTCACAAGGTGTTTTTCCCCCACCACAACTATCCAGACATTGTAGATATTTAACAAATTTAATTGGTGAAACAAGCTTCCTTTCTCCCTTGGTTTCATTTTTAACAGCTTTAGTTGAATATACCAGGCATACCCTTGTGTCTTTTATTAAATTCACTTGACAGATGTATCATATTCTGCATTTTTTATTCCAAATTTTTGGTACTTGATATATAGTCATAAAAATAAAATTGAACATCATGACTTCTCATCTTATTTTTGAAAAGGAATAGCTGTCTTTAAATATGTATAATCTTTTTAAAAGATGCAATAGGCGTGCAAATAAATATGTTTGGACTCAAGAAAATGGAAGGAAAAATTAAGTTTTGAATGGGCATTTTCTTCAAAAAATATATTTACTATATATAACTACTCAAGGAAAAGGAAGAAAATCATAAAAATTAACAAAGTATATTTTTAAAGTACATTCTCCTGCTTTTTAAAACAAATAATGTCATGTATGAGGTTTTTTTTTTCAGAAATTCACTTTTTATTAATAAAGATGAATAATTATTCAATTATAACATAGGAAATTCCACTTTTTAACAGATATTAGTTTTAATAGTTTTTCTAAATAAAAAATGAAATGACAAGAAAAAAGTGTAAAAGGAAATAAGCAAAAGCAAACATACTTTTCCAATTTCTTTATTCTATTTGATATAGCTTTTAACCTATATTTACTACCTAAATGTTTCACAGTTAATATCCTAATTATTTGCATTTTGAAAAGCAATGCTGAATTTAGTTGACATAATTAGACTTAAAGTTGACCAAAAGATGTTTGTTAGGTAGATCCTCTTACATTTTCACCACTTTAGAGTTCTGAAATAATTTCAAGGGAAAAAAAAGCAATATTCAAAGCAGAGAGATTATTGTTAAAATCAATGGACATAAAGGAAGGAAATAATTCAATATGTATAAGATTATGCTTGTAATATTAAAAAATAATCCTTGTGTTGTAGGTCAGGGGAAATACCACATCAAGTTATGCCAAAACCAAAAGAGAGTCCTAAAAAGTTATGCCAAAACCACAAGAGAGTCCTAAAAAGTTATGCCAAAACCACAAGAGAGTCCTAAAAAGTGGTTACCTTTTGATCTGAAATCCTAAACTGTATCAGGGAAAAGGAGAAACCAAATCCCTATATTGTGAGATTGATGTGAACTTAGGAAGTTTAGCTAAGAATCTTACCAAACATTGTTGCACTAGCAAATATCACCAAGAACTGGTCACATTTATATAATTTGTTCCATTTCTGAAGGAAATTCACATGTTGGAAAATAGATTTGCGAGACACCTGTATATCTCTTGGGCATAGCAAGATAAGTTTCCACAATTCCCTTCTTTCCTTTTCCTTGGTCCACAAAAACTTTCTGATAGTAGCCAATGCTAATGCTAATGACCACATACTATAAAGTCTCTGACCACCATGCACTTAAGTTGCCACTGACTCTGCTACTTACTCAAATTCAGGGAGGGTTGCCTATGTTAAATAGCCTTCGTATCAGTCATTTTAGTAGAAGCAGAAAAATTACTAAGATTGAAGCCCACTGTCTGACATCCAGAAAAACAACAGGTATTTATTTATATCCTCCAAATACAGGAGGTTGAGCTCCTTTAGTATTGACAGCCACAGTGCTGAATCCATCTCCTATAATCCAGAATTGTGGCAAGAAAATTGTTATCACACCAGGACCTCTGGTTAAAAGCAGTGGAGGTGGAGGTAAGGCAAAGTCTGATGGCAAAGGAGAGCATTTGCCCACAGAATGACCCATGCCTAGATATTACACAGTTAACAACCAGTGTGAAGGCTCCCATCCAGCTAGCAAAACCAAATTTGAACTGAGAGAATTGCTTTTACATAGCTCTTCAAATGATGAGAATGTAGAGTAACTGATCCTCCTCTCTTTGTCCCTTACAATATGACTAGAAAGAAAATTGTGAAAGACCGGAAGAGATGGCTGAGTAAAAAGTTCTTCATGCCTAGAACATTTAACAGTTTTTCTTATATTTTGATAATGCAAAACCATATGGCCAATGAACTGAGAAAATAGTATTTAAAATTAGGCATTGATTTAGAAAGAAAAATTTAGGTATATGGATAGGAAATATTTCATTTTCTAATAAATTAGTCATACATCAGGATCCCTTAATCTACCTTTGTACTCCAATCACTTTGATTTTTCACTTGACTAGCTGTTTGAAGGCACAAAGCTCAGTGAGATAGGAGTCTTACCCAGGACACCACAGAAAAGAAATTTACATAGGCACCAAAGGAATTCTGAAGAAATCACTTAGGTGGCAGTTTCAGCAAGGTGCCACCTTGAAGATAAATCAGATACTTAAATCCTTCCCTATGTAATTAATAAATTGATTATTTGTTTCCTATAAACTTAAGAAAGGCAGCCCAAAAGCCACTGTGAGCTACTATTACTATCATAGCATTCCAATTGTCACAAATATACCCTAAAGCAGAGATGTGTTGATATAACTCTATTCTGGACCATCAATGTGAATAGCTAAGTGAAGATTTACAAAATCCTATTTCAAATATTTACCTGAATCTCACTTTCCTTCCCCAAAAAAAGAAAAGTTTTCTGTGAACAATGATACAATATACTACACTGCATACAGTCACAAAAATGTGCCCCAGCAGGCAAAAATATTAATGGTATCCCAGGCTGTGTGTTTGTGGTTAGATAAGCAGTACAGTGTATATCTAATATGTCCATTCCCTAGGGTGCTAAAGCTTCTAAGTGAAGTTCTGAAGTCCAGGAACTGTGACCAATTAAAGTATGTGGCATTTATGTAAGGAACTCTATGAATATTTTTTTCCTAACAGCTTCAAATTTCTTATTTCCCAAGTGATTCTATATAGGAACAGGGAAATGATTGTTTTAAATTTATCAGTGACCAAAGTCAATCTAGTTTTAACCAATAAAATTAATGTCAAGAATTCTAGAGGTAGAGATCATGACTAGGGGAAAAAAAAGCCATTAGTCCTTCAACATTTTCAGTGCTATTAAGGCTCAAGGGTTCTTGAAGTTTTAATTGTCATGGAATATTTTAGCAGTGGGATAAAGCCTATTGAAGTTTCCTCAGTATATACTTTTAAAATATATAATTGAAAGTAATACTAAATTTCAGTAGAGATTAATGAAAATAGAGAGGTATATTTTTTTTCTCCAAGCCAATAGACTGTGTAAAATCTATCCATGGAACTCAGATTGAGCACCCCTACCCTAAATTTTTCATAGGAATTATAATGCAACTAATCCATCCAGTCGTCCAAGAATAGCTGTCATTAATTCCAAATAACCTTTACAACTCCATGAAATAACTAAAGATATAGAAAAATGTAGATTTCACCCAGCAGTGTTTCTATTGGGCTTATATCCCAAAGAAATCATAAAAGAAGGAAAGGGCCCCACATGTGCAAGAATGTTTGTGGCAGCTCTTTTTGTGGTGGCTAGAAACTGGAAACTGAGTAGATGCCCATCAATTGCAGAGTGGCTGAATAAATTATGGTATATGAATGTTATGGAATATTATTGCTCTGTAAGAAACGACCAACAGGACGATTTCAGAGAGGCCTGGAGAGACTTGCATGAACTAATGCTGAGTGAGATGAGCAGAACCAGATCATTATTCACGGCAACAACAATACTATATGAGGATCGGTTCTAATGGACATGACTCTCTTCAACAATGAAATACTTCAAACCAATTACAATTATGCAGTGAAGAAGGCCATATACACCCAGAGAGAGGATGTGAAATGTGGACCACAACATAACATTTTCATGTTCTCTATTGATGTTTGCTTGCATTGTATTTCCTTTATCGGATTATTCTCTCTTATAGATACGATTTCTCCTGAACAAAAAAAATGATGTGTGGCAATAACTATACATATATTCGATTTAAGTATTCTAACATAATTGTCATGTAGTGGATATCCTGCTCTCTAGGGGAGGGGTGGGGAGTAGGGGGGAAAATTTGTAACAGAAAGCTTTGTAAGGGTAAATGTTTAGGAATTACCCATACATATGTTTTGCAAATAAAAAGTATTAATAAGAAAAAAAAGAAAAATGTAGATTTCCCATCCTGACCCATGATTCTAGTAGCACTGATGAAATTATTGGTATATCAGAATAATTTCTAATAATACACAAGTAATTAGTGGGAAGAGCTAGTAAGAATTATCAGGGAAATTGTTTCCTTCCAAACAAAAGAAAACCCTTTAAAATAAGTCAAAGATCATAGAAATCACTTCTTCTGGACATGAAAGCATCTTTGTGAGACTTCTATACACCACGATTCTCATGTTTCTTGACAGCTATCTCAAGGAAGCATCCATAAAGTTGTTCCTTAAAATGAATGTTATGAGGCTATGCATTATGGTATTTAAGTAGCTTGGGCAGGTAAATATACTTTACTCTAATAGAAAGATGATGTACAAGACACATAAAAAATGTAGATTTGAAAATGCACTAATAAAACAATGTGTGATTAGATATCATTTGTTTATAAATCAACATCATTATCATTATTATTATTAGACCCCTAGGCAATATTGACCCTGTCAAAATTTCTGAAAGCACCTAATCAGAAGGAAGGTACTTGAGTAATCAGCTGGATTTTATTGATTTAGTCCACTGTGGAATTTGTTTTTTCAAATATATTTATCAAGTACAGTCACATTCTTGAAGGCTGTGAGGTATTTGCTTGCCTTTTCTCCCTTTTAATATGTGTTTCTCTTTACTATGTATTTTGGAATTATTTCTATATTCAAACAATACAGCTTTCTGCAAATTCTTCTTCAGGGTAAAAATATGTAAAAAATGAAGCCCAAATACAAGGTAAAGCTGCCTCACTCCTCTAATATTGTGTACCTTAAAGATATTTGTGCCTAGAAGCATTTTGATCAAGCAGAGCAGTGGGTTTGTTCCCATTTGGCAGATGAGAAGACCATGATTCAGAAATGTATTGGAAAATTTCAAATTAGAAAACAAAACCTGAAGTTTGTAATTTGTCTATATGATCCTATAATTTTATTCTGGAAGTACATAACATGTCCTGTACATGTCCAAAAATGCTCCAGGACATGCACAATTCTCATAAACTTATTCCTGGAAATTAAATTATAAAGATCTTCATAAAGAAAATTGCCCTCAACCACTTAGGAACATTGTTTAATATGGAAGTGGAATTTATGCCCAAGATCTCACCTTTTTTTTAAATCGTGAATGAAAATGTCCAAAATATCTGAGGATTTAGGAATAGCAAAGTAACCATTTTATGTAGTTGAAAAAAATACCAGACTTTGAGTTATAAATTTGAATCCTAGCTTGCTTCTTCCTAATTATGTCACCTTGGCAAGTCATTTAATCTCTGTGGGCTTCAATTGTTTCATCTATAAAAATAGAATGACTTAACTAGAACACTTCTTATATCCCTTTATAGAGTTCTGAATTTTATGATCCCAGGGGTAAATGTTTGGAGGAAAACCAGAGGCGGAAATGGTCATGACAATAAGAAAACAGTTTAAGCTTCATGGATAGCTTATGTAATAAAAAAAAACAAAAAAACAAAAAAGAACAACAAAAAGTGGGTGGTATAGTTGTTGAGGAACCAAATTAATGAAATACTTTAATATTAAGCTAAAGATTTTTTTTTCACTTGATACCGTGAGGAAAGGGAATTCAGTGAAGGTTTTCTAATAAGGATGTGATGTACATTGTGTCTTAGCATACATTATCAAATGTATATAATTAATTACAGGTGATAAATAATGGTACAGGTAAGTGACTATTGAAATAGTCACAGAGTTAGGAAGTGAGGGTTTAGACCAATGTAGAAGTAGAAAAACAATTAAAAAACAAAGTACAAGAGAGAAAAAAAGATAATTGTTAGAAATTAATATTTAGTCCAATTTTTAAACATTACTTTATGCTTGAAGAAAGAAAAAGGCATCCCCAAAATTTGAAATGAGCATGAACAACAGAGGTAAATAATTGAAGTGTGAAGTAATTTTAGGAACAGATTCTAAGAGGATAAATAGATAAACAGACAGACAGATAGATATGACATGACATAATATGATAGCTATGAAAGACAAGATGATAGAAACAAAAATGGATAGCTAGGAGTAAATTTTGAAGTGTTGGTCAGACACTCCAGTGATAGTCTGCAATTATTTAGTCATTTATCTAGAGCTCAAGAAGGAAATCAAAGTTAGAGATTTTGACTTAGGAGTCACCTATCATAAAGCAATAGGTAAAATGATTATTAAAATTTTATAATACCTAAAATAGTAAAATTATACTCCAAATAGCATCAATTATACACACACACATAAATTATGTAAATATCAGTGAATTCAAATTAACACAAGATGTAGAACTCTTTTTTCAGTGTTCACTACTAAACTTGGGCCCCAGATTATAAGGGGAAAAAATCTGCTCTTGGGAATCTAAATTTAAAAATTTTAAGTACTTGTGGTTTTTTTTGTTTATTATTTTCTTTTTGATAAGTCATGTTATCAAAGAATGACATCATTCTTTGTGGATTTTCGCACATCTTTTATGTCAAATCAGTAATTTCATCTAAGGAGCTCCCAGTGAACTTTCCCTACCCATCCAGATCAGCACTTGAACAGTAATTTATTGAATTACAATGCTACCTGGGGCACTTAGAAGTTAAATGATTTGCCAAGGATCACATGCCTTTAGATGTCACTTGCAGGACTTGAACCCATATCTTTCTGACTCCAAGGTCAGTTCTATATCTATATATGTATAGCTATTCCATATCATAAATTTAACCTAACCCTAATATGCTAAAAATATTAGCATATTATTCTACTTCTTTGCCTTTTTACTATGTAAACAAATTTTAGAGGTTGTTTAGATGTTTAGATGACTCCCCCAAAAGGCATATTGTAAAGTTTTAATGGATGCCTTATTTTTTTCTACATAAATATCCATTTCATGCAAAGGCATTCAGAAACCTTAGAGCTGCATTCAAAATAAAGATCAGTGTTTTAAATGAAGCCCAATGTGCTTATTTAGGTTTTGTTTTTCTTTTATATATGTTTAATTTGCATAATGGGTTTTAATGTTTCCTTCTCAGGGTGAAAAGAGCTCTACCAGATATCTGATATCATCTAGGGAATAAAAAGATTGATTATTGTATTACACCTCAACTCTATACACATAATATAGAATGAAAATGGTAAATACCTTAGCCAATTCTGATATCAAGGTCATTCAATCAGTAGGGAGATACAAGAAAACTTAAACAATTAAAGCGAGATACTTTAGGAAAATACTTCTCAAAGAGAGTTTTTAGAAGATCCATGAGGTCAAAAGCATTTCATAATAACAAATATGAATATATATAATACACATATGTAAAAGTATTTTGGAAAATCCTTACTTTTTAGAGTGTACTAATTTATGTGGCACTTTTAAGATTGTCACTTTGACCTTCTTTAACCTTAGTTTTGTCATTTATAAAATGAAGGTAATATAGCTCCTATCTTACAGGGACTCTGATGTTTGTCTAGTGAATTAGAATGGACAACTCCAGCAAGGGAGTTTCCCTCAGTGGAAAAAACTGCAAGAGTCTTCAGTGCCCAATCTTATTTCTTTATCTATAATTAAATAAATCTCTTTTTGTTAACTATACAATGAATGATCTACAAGTGACTCATTTTATCCAAATGTGAGACAGACTATCAGGGAACTGCTCTAAGTAAAGCCCATTTAAGAACACTCTTATTATATAGAAGAAACTGAAAAACAACACAGAAAGATTATGACCAGGGTCATATAGCTAGGAAATTGAGTCGAGATTTGAACCCTAGTCATTCTGACTACAAGTCCAATGCCATCTGACCAACACCATGCTTCCATTTTTAGGAGTTAGGAATTATTTAGATTTAATGGTATCAAATATTGATAATTGCTGGCATTATCCATCTATTATTTTAACCCTAAGAACTATACCAGATTCTCTCCTAATATCACCCATTAATATTCTCAATACTCTCCTTTCAAATAAGTTGACTCTTGCGTTATTCTTACATGGTTCAAAATGAGCTAGATTTCCTTGATCATATGTTGTTTATTGACCTAACATATGCCAATAAATTTTACCTCCAATATAAAATATTTTTTCAGATGAAAATAAGATGGAAAAAAAGGTGCTAACTAATAAGATGTCTAATGGTTCCTCAAATTTAGGACCCAACATTTGTCTGAAAATCCAGATGGATAAATAATGTACTATCTAATAAAGATGTAAAAAACTTTAATTTAAAATTCAGAAGCAACATCAAATTCCTGTGTTTTTGACAACCTAAGAATCTCACAAAATGACAGTTTCTTGGCTAGAAATGAGGAGAAGGGGATTAGTAAAACAATGAAAAATGAAATCTCAAACCTTTCTTTTTCACTACACAATATAAGCTTTATTGTTGATTTTACATATCATATTTCATTAATTATTTCATGGCCCTGCTATTTGGATTTTAAGCTTCCCAAATTATTGTCCACAAAGGATGATTTATGAATCTCTACAACTGATGGAGTAGTGTGAAATGTTACAGGCTCTAAAACCACTTTCCTTTTTAGCTTCACTTCACAACTCCAGGCTAATATTAAAATATTTCGTAGAATCTGATCATTTCCTGGTGGTTGGATTGTATTAAAATATATGGCTTTATGGGTATAGAAATTAATTATGTGAACAATCAGGCTTTGTAAAAATGTACCACATGTTAACCTAAGTAACAGCAATAAAATACAAACAATGTAGAAATTTAGGTCATTCCAGAAATGCATAGTCTTTTTATGAGCTAACTGCTCTGTTGTGGGTTGTGTATAGGCCAAAAAAATTAATAATAATAATAACGGTATAGGAGGTTCTTATTGAGCATTTGTTATTGTTGTTTAAGAGAGTAAAAGTAAATGAATAACCAGGTGGTCTTTTTTCACAAATCACTTTTAATCTTCATTCCTTCCCTTTCACTGTATCCCAACACCTTGACAATAAAGATGTGCTTATCAGTCCTATTGGACTGAAGGCAGAGAAGTGAGAGATTGCTATTTTAAAGCTTATTCTGGTTGTTAAGCAGTGACTGACAAGATTCCTAACCTGTCAGGTCCTGATATTAAATTTATAATCCAGTGCTTACTACCAGGCTATGAGCCTAGGCCATATGAGAAAATCTGCTTTTAAGCATCAACTTTTGAAAATCTTAAATAGCTTCATTTTGAAAAGTCAATTTCTACTAAGTATGAGAAGTCTCCAACCATTTCAGTGATAGCTCAGTCAAAACTAATGGCTCTAGTAAAATCATTTGAGCTAGGATTGGTTGCAGATTTGATCCCTTCCCTTCTGCATTTTCCTACTTCCTCTCCCACACAACTTAAAAAAAAATCAATACTTTTGCTTGAGTGCCCAGAGTCTTTATTGGTGGATCAGTTTAATAAATCAACAAAAGTAATGGAATTGCTGGGATAATTTTTAAGGATGACAAAAAAAAAACAAAAATTATTGAAAACTTCAAAATTCATGCTAAAATTTACTGTGGGTAAGTTCTTGTTTTTGTTAGTGTGAGATATATCTAGTCTAATCCTAAAATAATTTAATTGATTATTCTGTAGAAGTAAAGGAACATGTGTATTACAGGCCACAGGACAAATTTTCAAAAGTGTGTTATATGAAAATGCCTGCAGAAAATGCCTCAGAATGCAAAGATAGCTGAATCATAGTTCATGTCCACACATTTCATGCAATTAAATACAACAGAGTGTTCTGGAAATTTTTGCTTTTTCTTTTTTTCTTTTTTCTTTTCTTTTTTTTTGTAAATTAGGCTTAGTTTAAAAAATAATTAGAAAAAGTAAAGGTCAGAAAACCAACAGTGAATACTTTTTTCAACTAGGAAATTTCAGAAACTGAGAAGATGAGGACATCCTTATAATGCCATTTGCAAAGAACATAAACATAAATGAACCTATTTGAATATATCTGAAGAGAATTTAATGGAGGATTTTTTTATTATCACAATCTTTTGCATGTTACCATCATGAAGTAATCTATTATTATTTAAAGATGGCAAGCATTTTGATCTATTAGAGACTATTAAAAATTTAAAAACCTACTTATTTGAAATTGTCCAGCTTTCAAATAGAAGTGGTTTTAATTTATTTTCTTAAGAGTTGTTCAAGGAATAAGTATCAGTTCCCTTATTTAATTTAGAACTAGATTGGAGGAAGGAGAATTTTCTTCAGAAACTTTTATTACCTCGTATATAGTACCTTCATGATTCCTTAACAAGATTTCAATCAAGATGATAGGGGCAGCCAGGTGGCACAGTGGATAGAACTCCAATCTTAAAGTCAGGAGGACCTGAGTTCAAATCTTATCTCAGACATTTAACACTTCCTAGCTGTGTGATTGTGGGCAAGTCACTTAACCCCAATTGCCTCAAAAACAGAAAAAAAATGAAAACTCCCTACATCTCAGGTCTAGGGATATTGTCATTACACTTGTTTTCCTTAGTAGAAAGTGGGACTAATAGATAGAAGTTATAATAAAAGGAAATATTGTTGTCATTTTTAAAGAAATCTAATTATTATTTGGAATGGAACAAGGACTTTGGAATTATGTGTTTGGGAGTAGAGAGGGCAAGAGAGAGGTAAAAATCACTTTAGCAGATGTAATCTGGGAACAAACATTGATGAGACAAACTTCTTCACCATATGATGCCATCCATATGTGGACCAGCCTAAGGTCCAATCTCTACAAGAATACTATAACAAGAAAATTAATAGTTCCATCCTATTTTTCATTTGGCTCTACCTCTTGGGTTTTTTTTTTTGGATTATAAATTATAAATATATTAGAGTAGATTCATAATATGTACACCTAAATTGTCTTGCACAGCTTGGTAAAATTAAAAACAAATTGGTTGTTTGAATGTATTGTACCATGCAAAATGCAAATGGGACCCCTGAATGGAAGACATCCAGCATGGATCAAGACCTTGTCCATATGTGGGGTTTTTGTCTAAGCAATCTTTTTATAAGCTTTTTACCGCATGAACAGCTAGAGAAGCAAACAGAGACATATTATTTATTAATTGTGCACCGTTAATAGTTAGGTTTCACCAACTGCCAATCCATATGGACTTAAAGCCCTCAGCCCTAAATCTGCTCAGATTAATTTCTTTCAACAGTATCCAACAGAGTGAGGGTTAAAGTGAGAGCTGGGTTTTTCACTCCTGTCTTTTCATGCCATGCTCTACAGATTAATTCACTAGGACTTCTTTATAATAAGGAAGAGCTTTGACACTTCTTGGTCCTGTCCAGGCGAGAGATTTGCTAGGATGAAGATGAAAGAACTTCTGATCTGTTGTGTTTTTCACAGATTCACTCCAAAGCCTGCATAATCCATTTGTTTCCCACTAAAAGAAGAGAGAATGAAAAATAAAGAAACATGTTTCAACAAACCCAAATAGTTTCAAGATATAATTACATTAAGGATAAATCCAGCTTGAAAGTCCAAACTTTCAAAGTTTTTGACATTTTTTTTTAACTCTTAGATATTTGTCTTTCTGATTACTGGGTAATTTCAGGAATTTAGAACAACCCCTCCTCAATTTTGAATTGAAAATAGAAAGCTGCCTTGACTTCAATAGTGAGATGTCAGCCATGACACAGAATTCTATTATAGAATACATGAAATGCCCCATAAATATCAAATTTCACAAATGTCTTGAACTTTAATCCATGTGAATTTTAATTTTTTCAGGGTTTCTACTTGTTCTCCCAGTCAGTATATTCAAATTGTTTAGTGATCATTTAGCATAATATGACTTTTTCTTAGTGTGTATTCAATTTTTCCCTCATTCTTCTAGAATTTTATTTTTCTTTCCCCCATTACTTTTATATCCCCTGCCTTCTATTAAAAAAAAAAACTTCTGTTGATATTTGTTTTTAAAATGCTTTTGTTGTTCCCAATGAAACTCTTCAACCATTCCAATTCCAATAGAATATTACTTGACAATTTAACAAAGCAAATCAAGATATTTGACAACTTAACAAGATATGTCTTATTCCACACAAATAGTCCACCACCTTTTTGAGGTAAAAGTGGTAGCATCCTTTCAAAATATTTAAGCAAACTCTCTACATGCAGCAGAGTTAGAAAAACTTTAATATTTTTCTTTACCCTACTAGGGTTTATGTAAATTATTTTCCTGGTTCTGTTCATTACTTGCGTTTTACCCCTGCATTTGTTTCTCTCTTTACTCAAACTCTGAAGCAAGAATTTCCTATTCAAATTTTACCTTGCATTACTAAAGCATGCACCAAAAAAGAGATTTTAAATCAAAAGATATTCTGAATTTGGCCATGATTGACATGAAACCTGTTTTGTTCAATACAAAGATTGTGTCTATTCAAAATTGCCTGGATGCTAAACAGTTGTCACAAAAGCTGAACCAAAACTTAAGGAAGTGCACAATTTCATCCTGGGTACAATGGAAAATTATTTTACCTTTAACTATGATGAATGCTCTCCTTTATCTTCGTGTGTGTGTGTGTGTGTGTGTGTGTGTGTTTGTGTGTATAGGATATCAAGTAATTGAAGATGAATTCATGAAATATTTCCTGGGGAAAGTTTTCATTTTTTAATTTGCTTCTCTTTTTGGTGGCTATTTGGGCTCCAGGGCAGTACTTTCACACCAATCCTGCACTCTTTTTCCCACCCTCAAGCATTTTTTTAATTGGCTCAGTAAGCTCACCATGGAAAAACATGAATTGTGAAGACTTTCCCCCCTCTTTTTTTTAATTTCAATGTTCAGATAACCCTTTATGAATGTTGTAGATTTCTTCTTCATGTTTTCAGAGGGAATTTTCCTTTACTGCAGCAACAATAATAAAAGCAATGTCAGCAGTGATGGAAGCAGAAGCAATAACAGCAGCAACAATTCTTTCTGTTGTTCTCATTGTTGTTTTGCTGAGGTTCTAGAATGAAGGAAAGTTGGAGAGGAAAGTCACACAAATTGACTACAGCAGAAAATAGAAGTTAATATTAGAATACAGAAATAATATGCAAATAAGGAAGCAAAAGTTGCTGCACCATAATTTTTAATGAAATGTTATTCAGCCCTTACATTTAAGGAATTAAAAAAAAAGTGGTACACTGAATCAGTGAGCTAAAATATAATGTTTCT
The DNA here is from genome assembly GCA_023553655.1 of Myrmecobius fasciatus. NCBI lineage: Eukaryota > Metazoa > Chordata > Mammalia > Dasyuromorphia > Myrmecobiidae > Myrmecobius > Myrmecobius fasciatus. The sequence goes on from JAJPUD010019306.1 coordinate 19,137, forward strand.
CCTTCTTTTTGACTCATTGCCCATTCATATGTCTTTGCCTCCAGATGGATCTGAACTTAATGAAGTAAAATGACAATTTTGTGTATCTTAGGTTTCTAAACTCAGAAGAACAGTATATTTGCTTATGTGTAGTCTGCAAATGAGATACATACATATCACATACCATAAAACCTTGTTCATGGTTAATAACCAATAAAATAATTCAATTTAATTTGCTAATCATTAAATAAATGTATACTATGTACAAGTATACATTTCTTCATGGCCTAAGAAGAAAAAGAAAAAATCTTCAGCAGTCTCTGTCCTCAAGAAGCTTACATTCTTTGGGGGAAAATATAGTAGAATGGAGAGTGATCAAACTTAGAGGTAGATCTTTACCTTCAGATAAATTTTGTACTGCCCAGAACAAATAGTAATAGTAACTCACATATCTATTAACTTATCTTAATTTTTGCAAGATATTTTATCCTCTACAATTCTTTGAGTTAGGAAGCATAAATGCTTTCATTGCCATTTCCCCTATGGACACACTAAGAGTTAGAGCACTAATCAATCATAACTCAAACTACTAAATGACAGTCAAAATTCAACCCCAAGCTTCCTAATTTGGTTTTTCTGTTATTATACATAATCTACATATTTAAATAGTAGGATGGGAATTTGTTTTTACCATTGAATATGAAATTGTGGGTGAAAAGGAAAAGTGTTATGAATATGTCCAAATTACCAACATTTCCTTTATTCTTCAACTAAAATATTTTGCCATTTACATTTTGTTTAATTTTATGAACTACTACATTAGATAAACTCTAGTAACTACTGAAGTATTAAAAGGGAGAACTAGTTAAAAGGCAACAATAATAAAAACATCAATAACCAAGAGAATATTCTTCAGGGAAGAGACAGAATCATAAAAATTATAAAATTTGCTCATGTAACATTTCTTTTCAATATTGTTTGTAGTTTCTACATTTTGGAAGGAAAATGAGTAAATAAATTGAGAGATAATTAAAATGTTGTCCAAAAACTGAAATAGATGTTTATTGTATTTTACTTCCACTTGCTACTGAACATTTCCATATACATTAACACATCATAATCGTTTGATTTTTTTTCTTTTTTTCTCATCAAGGACAACATAAAATTTGTCAACAGGCAATGTTAAAGATGAGAGAGATGGTGAAAGATAGGTAGAGGATCATGAAAAAAATAGGAAATGGAAAAGAGATCGATGATCATAGAATGAGCAAATGTAAAAATGTGGCAAGAACTTGGCTGATTGCAAAAAAAAAAATGAGTTGGGTTCTGTATAAAAGTGAAGACATGAAAAATCCTTAGTTCCTTTGCTCTGGAAGAAGCAGAGTGCTACATGTTATGCCATATCTCCTAGATATTCCAAAGAAGGTACAATAAATTGTTTCTACAAAACAGATTAACAATATTGGTTATTAGCAACGATCCTTGAGTTTTACTATATAGGGATAATGACTGTGATTTTGTTGATAAAGGAAATTGCTGGAAAAAGAAATACTCTTTTTCAATTTATGTCTGCATATTCACTGCTCAAAAAAGACCCTTAAAGGTTTTCCTAAATATTTAACAGCAAGAAAATTTGCCCGGTTTCTCCACAGTGTGTATGTCATTCATGGAATCTTATCACAGTTCTTTCCAATTTTGGAGATGTCTCTCTCTCCACCAGGCCAGGCTACTTCTCTTGTCTTAGAAAAGGAAAGGACAGTTAAATGTATGCCTACAATATATTAGATTTCAGGAGAATTTAATTCAAATTCATGGGTAGAAAAGGCAAGAAAACAAAATCTAAGCTATAACAGGAAAATTGTCTTTAAGAAAAATGAGAGGAAGGACATTAGAGGATTTAGAAAGACAATTGAATGACTGATTATGTCTAAGCCCAGCTTCTTTGCTTTACCGCAAAATAGCATAAAAATTAAAATTTGAAAGTGATGATAAGAAATAAAAAAGAAGGAAAAGAAACCCCCACAAAGAAAATGCCACAGAAATACTGGAGGAGAAACTGAACAAATAAGGAAAGAAGGAAGGAAGGAAGGAAAGAAGGAAGGAAGGAAGAAAGGAAGGAAACAAGGAAGGAAGGAAGGAAAGAAGGAAGGAAAGAAGGAAGGAAAGAAGGAAGGAGAAGGAAGGAAGAAAGAAAGAAAAAGCTAGTAAGAACCTAGAATTATTTTCACAGCAAAAATAATGGAACAAAATAATCTATACCCACTATATTAGAAGAAAGCATACACACAAAAAAAAATTTTCCCAAACTTCTGGAATTAGAAGGCAAAAAAAATAAGTCAATGGAACCCACATGCTGCTAGCATCAGCAGCAACAACAAAATTCTCCTAATTTTAATGAGATAGAGATACATTTCCCAAGCTCTAGCAATTCCTTATGAAAGAAAAAATAAACCTGATCAGCCTTAATCCCAAAAGAAGAGTCATTAATGACAATAAATAAAGTTCAGTAGATAACCTATTGAAAAACAAAGGAAATAGCTACTCTCTCCTATGACAATATTATAATCCTGCAGAAAAATACATACATACATTCATACATACATACATAGAGAGGGAGAAAGACTAATGCATGCGCACACACACATACACACACACACACACACACACACACACAAAGGGAGAGGGAGAAAGAGAAAGGTTATAAGCTGTTTTTCACTTTTGAAGAGTGTTATTTTGATGTACATGAACAGGATTTATTTGAGGCACAGTTGCACAGTTATCAGGTTTGCTCTCTCTTCAAGAATCCTTGAATTCAAACATCAAGACAAAATCAGGGCTATAGAGGATGGCCCAGTATGCAGTGGAAGACCTTGGCATTCTCATTGTCTGACCAAGCTTTATGCACTCCACAGTACCCCCTTTGTGGTTGTTAGAAGAAATTGTTCTCATCTGCCCATTCCACCAGGGAAAGTCATCACATGTTTGAGGTAAATAGCCCCAAAGTAAATGTTGGGTTTGAGACAAATCATATACCTTCAAAAGAGGTTAACTCATCTTCCTATATGGTTTTACTGGAGTGTTGCCTGTGTACATGCTACAGCTCCTTGGAGCCTCTGGTGAGAGTTGAATGCCAGGTTGATACCAAAGTCTGATGAGAAGCCCTGAAAAGAACACAGCAAACCCTCACATTAGAGGTACTAGTCCTCCTTGAATACTCTGTATTTTATATATATTTACATGTATGTATGTATACACATATACATATGTGTACATGTGCATATGTGCATATATTGATACATACTCACCAAGGAAAAGAATTTAAAAGTGTAAATATGTCAAAATCATTTGAAAGGATTAAGTAACTCACAATTTTTATATGATATAAGAAGAGAATAGTATTATCTTTACATGGAAGTACAAATCAGTCATTGAAGAACAAAGAAATTTGTTTTAACCGTGGATTAAAAATTGCTATCCATAATCTGGAACAAGGAAAAGAGAGGAAATATTTGGTATTTCTTGAAATTGAGGCAACACAGATAACATAATTCAACAAAGACATAGGAAATGAAGACTCATAAACATCTCTTTTATTTGGACTGAACAAGAAAATAGTAAAAATAGTAACAGTATACACAGAATATAGTTAACAAAAGGTAAGGAAGGACAGAATAATGTAGAAAAGGGAAAGGACTGTATCTGAATTTGAAGGTAGATTTAGGGATGGGGTTACAATGAAATAAAGCACAAATATTTAAAGTACAAAAAAATAAATTTTAAAATGCTGAAATAGAACATGCATGGTTTTATACTTCTTGGGCATAGTTAGATATTACTCTGCAAAAAGTTTGAATCAGTCCACAACTCCATCTACAATGTATTAGTGTCACCATTTTCCTGTATCCTGTCCAACATTTCTCATTTTCCTATACTGTCATATTAGCAGTTTGATAAGTATGAGGTGATATCCTTAGAATTATTTTCATCTTCATTTCTCTAATCAATAGTGATTTACATTTTTATATAAATGTAAAGAGCTTTGATTCCTATTAAAAAAACTATTCACATCCTTTTATCAATTAAGGGATGACAGTTGTTATGAGTTTGACATAAGAAATGAGGTTTTATCATAGAAACGTGTTGGAATTATTTTTTCACAATTATGAATCTTGTGTATTTCCTTCCATTTACCTGTCCCTCCCTTATTTCCTTATTTATCTTATTTTCTTTCTCTCTCTCCTTTCAGCATGTCCTTCTTCAATCTGCCTTGCCTGTTATCAACACCCACCTTTCTCTTATCTGTCCCCCCTCCTACTTCCCTATACTATAAGACAGATTTTTTTTTTTTTTTTTTTTTTTTTGCTGAGGCGATTGGGGTTAAATGACTTTCCCAGGGTCACACAGCTAGGGAATGTCATGTGTCTGACGACCTGAACTCAGGCCCTCCTGACTTCAGAGCTGGTGCTCTATCCACTGTGCAACCTAGCTGCCCCTAAGACAGATTTTTGTTACCCAATTGATTATGTATGTTATTTCTTCTTTTAGCCAATTTTAATGATCATAGTGTACAAGCACTACCCCCTATCTTCCCCTCATTTTCCTCTCCATTGCAAAAGCTCTTTTGCACTTCTATTCTGTGCGATATTTTAGCCAATCTACTTCTCCCTTTTCTCCTCACACTTAAATTATCTTTCTCATCTCTTTTTTATTTTTGAGATATCTCTTCATATTTGACTCACACTCATGCCCTCTGTACTTGTTTGCTAAATGCCCTAATAATGAAATGATCTTAAGAGTTTGAAATGTCATCTTCCTGTGTAGAAATGTAAACAGTCTAACCTCATTTAATCCCTTATGATTTCTTATTAGAGCTTATCTTTTTTTTATGTTTTTCTTGAGTCTTGTATTTGAAGGTCGAATTTTCTATTCAGCTCTAGTCTTTCCACCAGGAAGGCTTGATAGTTCTTTATTTCATTGAATTTTTTTTTTCCCCAAGAAGGATGAAACTCAGTTTTACTAGATACTTGATTCTTGATTGTAATTCCAGCTCCTTTGCCTTCCAGAATATCATATTCCAAAATCTCCAGTTGTTTAGTGTAGAAGCTGTTAAATCTTTGGTTATTTTAACTGTGACCCTATAGTATTTGTACTGTTTCTTTTTGGATGCTAGAATTTGTCTGTGATATTGCTGGGCTTTGTATTTTGGGGATTTCTTTTAGGAAATGATGAGCAGATTATTTCCATTTTTATTTTACTTTCTGGTTCTGGAAGTCAGGGTGCTTTTTTCCCCTCTTTTTCACAAGGTCTTTTCATTCTTTATATATATATAGTTTTCAACATTCACCCTTGCAAACCTTTATGTTCCAAAGTTTTTTGCTCCTTCTCTTATTCCACCCCTCCACTATACAGAATAATCCAATACATGTTAAATATGTGCAATTCTTCTATACATATATCCACAATTATGCTGCACAAGAAAAATTAGATCAAAAAGGAAACAAATGAAAAGAAAGCAAAAAAAAGCAAATAACAATAAAAATGTGAAAATACTATTGTGATCCATATTCAGTCCCCATAGACTAGTCCTTAAATGCATATGGCTCTCTTCATAACAAGATTACTAAAATTGCCCTGAATCATCTCACTGCTAAAAAAAAAAAAAAAAAAAAAAAAAAAAAAAAAAAAAACCCAAGCCTTTGTAATGTCATTAATACAAATAATTAGACATAGGTCTAAAGTAATGTGATTAAAACAAATATTGAAACTTAGGCACAAAAACATCTTGGAAAAAAAACACATTAAAGTCTTCAACTTAGCACAAAATTGGAAATCCTGAAAATCAATGGTGAAATTAATATTGTAAAAAATTGAAAAAAATTAGTTAATAAATTAATCAACGAGCTGCTTTAAAAATACCATAAGATAGACAAGTCACTAGTTAATTTGATCTAAAAAAATAAATGAGAAAACAAAATATTTAGCCTCAAAAATGAAAATAATAAAATCATCACCAATGAAGAAGAAATTAAATCAATTTTAGGAAATATTATGCCCAATTACATTTTACCAAATTTGACAATATGATTAAACTCAGAGATCATTTACAAAAACACAAAATAACTCTATCAACAAATTAGGAGTTGGAATATTTAAATAATCCTATCTTAGAAAAAACTGAACAATCCATTGGTAAATTCCCTAGGAAAAAATAGTTTGTTTTGTTTTGTTTTGTTTTGTTTTTTGGGTTTTTTTTTTAAATGGATACAGAACAAAATTATAATCAAACAAAGGATAGAGGTGAATACAAAAGATCAAATGGTATGAAACAAATATATTTTTGCAATTATAAAGACCTGTCATAAGTATATAAATGGTAAAAAAAATTTTCTTTATTCTTTTTCATTTTGTTTATTTTTAAATTAAAGCTATTTGTTTTCAAAATATATACATATTCACCGTTGCAAAACCTTATGTTCTGATTTTTCCCATTCTTTTCCCCCTACCTCCCCAGATGGCAAGTATTCCGATATATGTTAAACATGTGCAATTCTTCTATACATAATTCCACAAATATCTTGCTGCACAAGAAAAATCAGATCAAAAAAGAAAAAAAGTGAAAAAGAAAAGAAAATGTATGCAAAGAACAAAAACAATGAAAATACTATGTTGTAGTCAACATTTAGTTCCCACTGTCCTGTTTCTGGGTGCAGATGATGTTCTTCATCATAAGACCATTGGTACTGGCCAAAATCATCTCATTGTTGATAAGAGCCATGTCCATTAGAATTGATCATCATATAATCTTGCTGTTGCCATGTATAATGATCTCTTGGTTTGGCTCATTTATCTTAACCATCAATTCATGTAAGTCTCTCCAGGCCTTTCTGAAACCATCCTTCTGATAATATGATAACTTATTCAGCCATTCTCCAAATGATGAGCATTCACTCACTTTCCAGTTCTTTGCCATTACAAAAGAAGTTGCAACAAATATTTTGCACACGTGGGTCCATTTCCTTTTTTCTGATCTCTTTGGGATACAGGCCCAACAGAGGCACTGCTACATCAAAGGGTATGCATAGTTTGATAGCCCTTTGAGCACAGTTTCATATTGCTTTCCAAAATGGTTGGATCAGTTCACAACTTCAACAATGTACTAATAACCCAGTTTTCCCACATGCCTTCCAACATTCATCATTATCTTTTCCTGTCATCTTAGCCAATTTGAGAGGTGTGTGGTGACACCTCAGAATTGTCTTAATTTGTATTTCTCTGATCAATAGTGATTTAGAGCATTTTTTCATATAATTCAAAATCTCTTCATCTGAAACTCGTATGTTCATATGGTTTGACTTTATCAAATGAAGAATGGCTTGTATTCTTATATATTTGAATCAATTCTGTATATATTTTAGAAATGAGGTCTTTATCAGAATTCTTGGATATAAAACTTTTTCATAGTTTTCTTCTTCCTTTCTAATCTTGTCCCTATTGGTTTTGTTTGTACAAAAAATAATTAATTTAATATAATTTAAATAATGCATTTTGCATTTCATAATATATTCTATTTGTTTTTGGCCACAAATCCCTTCCTTCTCTGTAGATCTGAGAGGTAGACTATCTCTTGTTCTTCTGATTTGCTTTAGTATCACTTTTTATGTCTAATTCATGAACCTGTATCAACATTATTTTGGTAT
>JAJPUD010019307.1:0-26810 GCA_023553655.1 Myrmecobius fasciatus
CATCTAGGGGTGGGGGGTGGGGAGAAGGAAAGGAAAAGCTTGGGGGGAAAAAAAGGTTTTTTTGCAAAGGTCAATGTTGAAAGGTCACTCATGTTTTGTAAATAAAAAGCTTTATAAAAAAAGAAAAAAAAATTTCCACGTCATATTGTGAAAAAGAACATAGATCTACCACCCTAAAACAAACAAACAAATAAAAAACTCAAGAAAAATAAAGAGAGGGAGAGAGAGGGAGTATGCTTCAGTCTTCTCTGGGTGTGGAAATAATTTTTCATCATAAATCCTTCAGAGTAGTCGTGGATCATTGTACAAGAATTGTAGTCATTTACAGCTCATCATCCTAAAACATTGCTATTATTTTGTATACAGTATATTTCACTTTGGTTGAAGTCAGAGAGGGCTTCCCAAGTTTTTTTCCTAGAGCATCCTCCTCATTATATCCCATAGACCAGTAACGTTCTATCATTATTACATAACACAGTTTATTCAGCCATTCCCCAATTTATGGGCATCTCCTCAATTTACATTTTTTTTTCTTTTTGCCCTGAGAAGATAGTTGATATGAATATTATTGTAAGTCTGGGACTGGGGCTGGGCCTGATACTGCACTGGCACAGCTTGCACTGGGACTGCATGCTGGACTCCCACACTGTGATCATAGACCTTTTCGGTTCACCTTCTAAGATGTCTTTGCTGGAAAATGGTCTTCATCATTTTGGATATTCTGATGCTCTAAAATTTGCTTAGTCATTATTTAAAGAAGTTGGGAGTGGTTGGGGGGAGAGGTTGGGCAAGTTCCTGTCTTCACTTTGTCTTGACTCTGCCTTTGAGTTCCTTATTTTTTAGAGCATAATAGTATTTTATCACAATCATATATCATGACTTTTTCAGCCATTCCAATTGTGGTATCCCTGCAATTTTCAGTTCTTTGCCACCATAAAGTGAGCGATGTAAACATTTTAGAACATATAGGTTCTTTTCCTTTTTCTCTTAATCATCTTTGGATATAAAGCAAGTAGTGGTACTACTAGGTTAAAGAGTATAGAGAGTTTAATAATGCTTTGGACATAATTCCATATTGCTTTCCAAAGTGGTTGGATTGTTTCATCATTCCAACACCAGTTACTTAGTGTTGCAGTTTTTCCACATCCCTGGCAACATTAGTCATTTTGGTTTTCTATCATTTTAGCCAGACTAGTATTTTCTTGTTGTTTGAATTTCTCTAATCAATAATGATTCAGAGCATTTTTTTCATATAATTGTAAATTGTTTTTATTTCTTAATTAGAAAATTGCCTGTACACATCCATTATACCTTTGAAGGTTAACTTCTCTCCTTCCCTTTTATTTGCTGTTTTCCTTCATCAGAATGCAAACTTTTTGAAGACAGAGACTATTTTTTTTCTTTTTGCTTGTACTTGTATCTCTGATGTTTAGCATAGTGCAACTTAGAAGTGGTTAATAAATGCTTGTTCCCTCTCTACATTTGACAGCTTAGTTGAGGAAAAAATGAAGCACGGAGACCAGATAGAATGCTGTTGCACTGATCCTTGTGAGAGGTGATGAGGTCCTTTCCTAGGATGTAGGCTCTGTAAATGGAGAGAAGGGAATATGTAGGAAAGATCTATGATAACATAGCAAAGATTGTTTAAAAGTAATAAAGACAGAAATGATAAGATCTTATAATAGATTGAATATATGAGGAAGATGTAAGTGAGGAGTTGAGAAAGACACCAAGATGCAGATTTGGGTGTCTAGTTCCATCAACAGTGATAGGAAAATTGGGAAATGGAGAAATTTAGGAAGAAATTATACTTTGGATATGCTGACTTTGAAATTCCTACTGGATATCCAATTTGAGGTATCTAAAGATTAGTTGGTAATGCATAATTGGAGTTAAGGAGATAAGTTAGGGCTGCATCTATAGCTATGCAGGTGATATTCATAGAGATGATGGGAGCCCAGGATATAATCAAATGAAATACTAAAAAAAGAAAAGAGAATCCATATAGACTTTGAATACATACAACTGACATAACCTAGATGAAAACCAGCAAAGATCCTAATAGTCAAGACAAATAGGAGGGGAAGCAGGGCAAAGCAGTGCCATAAAAATCTTATAAAAAGAGAATATCTAAGAAAGAAACATCATGAATAAATACTGTCCGAATAATAAATCAATGAATAAATACTGTCTGAAGCACAAGAGAGGTCAAGAAGGATGGGAGAACAAACATGGTACTTATTCAATTATTTATAAAATATTAGCAGAATAAATTTAAATAATTTTGTAGAAATGGGGGAAAAACACCTAGGGCATGAGGGTAGCTTCATTTTGAAATTGAGTTAATCTTTGAAAGAAAAAAGATTCAAGATGTGGAGATGAGGAAGGGAGTAAATTTTTAGGAATGTAAAACTTGCCAAAGACACGGAGTCAAGAGATTGAATGTTCAGTGTGACAGAACTCAAGAAAGTCAGGCAGGTTGAACCAGAGAGAGTGAAAATGTAAGTGAAAAAGAAATCATAAGGGATTCAGTAAGGCTGAACTCTTTACATCCTTAACATGAGAAGGTGATACTTGTAATTCGTAAGAATTATGCCACTATTAATGCAGCTAGAAGGAATATACATAGTCAGAGGTTGCAGGTATAAGTGACTTTGAGGGGATGATATAAAAAAAAATAATAATGGGAGAAAATGAGGATTCCACTGGGAGCAGAAGGAAGGGACAGGAAGAATGGGGTAAATTATCTCATGTGAAAAGGCATGAAAGGTCTTTTATAGTAGAGGGTGAGATAGGAATAGTGGATAGTGGGCATCATTTTAACCTTACTCTCATCAAAATTGGCTCATAGAGGGAATAATATTCATGATCAATTGGATATAGATATCTTCTTATCCAATAGGGATAGGAGTTAAATAAAGAGAAGGGCTGATAAAAGGGAGGCAGATTAGAGGAGACTGTGGCAGAAACAAAAGACTGGTACCTCACTAAAATCCAATTTACTTATAAATCAAGACATCAACTCCCTGATATAATTGGTCCTTTTAGAGAACAAAGGATGAAAGATCACCATAAATAGTATAAAATAGTTGGAGTTCACCTGCCAGGGGAAACCCAAGACTTATATGAATACAACTGTAAAACACTTTTTATACAGATAGTCAGATCCAAACAACTGGAATTTTAATCAGTTGCTGAGGCAAAAATGAAAACTCTGCCTACATTAATTTATTCATTATCATACTAATCAAAGTATGAGAGAAATTATTTTGTAGATGTAGAAAAATAATAATTCACCTGAAAAACAAAATGTCAAGAATACAAGGGAATTAATGGGGAAAAATGCAAAAGAAAATGGCTTAGTCATACAAGATCTAAGGGTAATATTATGAAGTGATAATATCATAACTATCTGATACTGGCTAAGAAATAGAATGGTGGATTAGTGAAATAGATTAGGTATCTACTCATAGTAATAAAATATAACCTAATGTTTACTAAATCCAGTGACCCCAGCTTCTGGAATAAGAACTCGCTATTTGTCAAAAACTACTAGGGAAACTGGAAAACAATTATAAAAATTGATATTAGCCAACATTTTACACTGTATACCAAGATAAGATCAATGATGGATACATGGTTTAGACATAAAAGGCAGTACCATAAGCAAAATAAGAGAGCAATTAACATTTAACTTGTTAGAAATATAGAGAAGAGAAGAATTTATGCTCGAACAAGAGAGAGAAAACATTATTATATATAGATTGGAAAATTATGATTACATTAAATTTAAAAATTTTTGTACAGACAAAACCATTATAATCAAAAGGAAAGCAGAATATTGGGAAACAATCTTTACTTGAATTATTTTTGATAGGGCCTCATTTCTCAAATACATAGAGAGCTAAGTCAAATTTATGAGTAGAAGCCATTCTCAAGGCAACACCAGTTTTTCATTTGTAAAACACAACAAAAGAGGAAAATAGATGATTATGAACATTATTGCTTTATAGAGGAATTAAAAGCAGTTGATGAGAAAATAATTCTAAAAAATGAGTATCTATGTCATTCCCATAAATTTTATAGGCAGGAAACCAAGATATAGAACTTGGAATCTGGAAGAACTTAGAATACTAACATTTCCTAGTTTTGTAACCTTGGTTAAATCAGCCTCAATTTCCTCATTCTCATAATCTTCTTATGGCCACCCTCCCTCTTCCAATTCCTCATGACATTGATCTCTTTGCTATTCCTCAAACAAGAAACTCTGTCGCTCCCAATTCGAGGCATTTTCATGGTCCCATGCTGGGAATACTTTACCTCCTCATCTTTACCTCTTGACTTCCTTGGTTTCCTTTAAATCCAACCGAGCTAAAAACCTACCCTGTAAAAGGAAATCTTTCCTAATCTCCCTTAATTCTAGTGCCTTCCTAAATTGGAAATTGATTATTTCCAATTTATCCTGTGTCTGTCTTTTTTTCATTTATTACTATTTTCATGTTGTCTCTCCATTAGACTTTAAGGGACTACCTTTTACCTTTATTGTATTCCTAGTGCTATCATAGTCCCTGGCTCAAAGTAGGCACTTAATTAACATTTATTGGCTTGACTGTCTATAAAATGGATAATAGCAATTCTCTCATAAATTTGTTCTGAGGATTAAATGAGATAAACTTAAGACACTATATAAATGCCATTATTGTCATCATTGCTGATAGACCTGAATACAACATTTGGACCATAACACTTAAGTGTTCTTTCATCACTCCCACCCTTAACCTCCACCCCAATCACATGTGACACAAAGAAGTAGAAATTTTAATTTAGCCAAGCAATCTTATGAACAGTGGAGAGAGGTAGCCACAAAGGTTTATGTTTATAATTTTGGACTTTATTCAAAGAAAGCTTCTTTATCTTACCTTTGCTATTTAGCAATATTAGAGGGAATAAGTAAAAGTTTCTCTAATTCAAGGAAAGGGAAAAACTTCACATTGGAGGGTGAAAAAATTATATGATAGTCTGAAAAGGACCAATTTCTTCATATTTTAAAAGACTACATTCTGATTTTCATACTTTTTGCTTTAACTGAGGATAGATTGTTCAGCTCATAATCTACTGTAGAAATAAAACCCTACCATATGTTTAGCCACATAAATGAAGGAATATTTTTGGTTGGGTGTTTGTTTGTTTTTTAATTTTTTTGTTTTTGTTGTTGCTTTTTAGCCTATGGGGGTGAGAGATTTAAAATGATTAAATTTCTTGAGGCTTGTTTCAGGTAAACTTTTGTATTGTTGACATATGAAGAAGCTATTTTTCTACTGGAAAACCCCAACAGTTGGTAATTCTAAATGAGACTTCAAAGGAAATAACTATTTATAATCTCATTTCTTATTTCTTTTTCTAGTTTGTACAAGACAAGTTTCTGAAGAAGCGTCTTCCAACCGAGACTCAAACCTTACAAATACAGCAGTGCAAAGCAAGTTAGTGTCTTCCTTCCAGCAACATACCAAAAAGGCTCTTAAACAGGTAAGGTTACATCAATGGCCCTGGAGTATTTCTCCTTTAGTATAATTTTGGAGGAAAGTGAAGGACTTTACAAGCCATCCATTTCAAACTTCTTTTACAAATGAATTGAGAGCCTGGTAACTTAAGTGACTAACTTGACCAAAGTCATACAGGTACAACTCTAAATAGGAGAGCTGGGGTTTGAATTCAACCAAATCTCCAAATTTCCAAATCTGCCACATGCCAAAATATGTGAACAACATATGGAACTGTGCTCCAGGTAGATGCTCTCTTTAGTCACCTCTCATTTCCTTGGACTTACATTGCCTGTGTATTTCTAATCTTTTCCATGCATTCTTTTTAATCATCTGCAGCTTCACAGGACTAAATCTGCCCTGGCACTCTCCTGTTCATTTATATTCGTAGCTGCTTGAAACCCTCTGATCACTTTACTCTATGGCTTACTCCAGTGGACAGTGACCAACCTGATTTAGTTTTTCAATGACAAACATTCCATCAAACCTATCCAGTAATTATGAATGCCATTTGACATTGTTTAACTTTATTCTCTATCCTCCACTATTTCCACCCCCTCAAATAACTGCCTCTAAAGTTATCTAACCTTTCCATCATGCTCTCTGAAATGCCAGTGCCATAGGCAATAAAATTTCTAATTTACTTTCTACGGTCTGGCTTCTGACCTCACCATTCATCTAAAACTGCACTCTCCAAAATTATTAATGATCTCTTAATTGCTATATCTCATGAATTTTTCTCATTCTTCATTTTTTGACTCCTCCATAGCCTTTGACGTTTTCAGTCATCTCCTTTGATACTGTATTTTCATGATACTGTTTTGCCTGTTTCTTCTCCTAATTGGTGGACTTTTCCTGCTCCTTTGTTGGATCTTCATACAAGTTATGCCAGTCAGCTGTAGCCCTCAAGGTTCTCTCCTGGACCTCCCTTTTTTCTCCCACTATGAGATATCACTTAGGTGTTAACAACTCCCATGGTTTCAATTATCATCTGTATGTAAATAATTCTCTGATCTGCTTGTCCAGTTCTATTCTTTCCCCTGACCTTGGGCCTTTTGTGTGTGTGGGGGGGAGGCAATTTGGATTAAATATCTTGCCCAGGTACACACACACAGCAAGGAGGTGTCAAGTGTTTCAGGACAGATTTGAACTCAGGTCTTCCTAACTCCAGGACCGGGGACCTTACCACTTCCAGACTCCTTGGGTCTTGTGTCTCTAAGTTGATAACTACTCATTTTGAATTGGATGTCTTGTAGACAGTCTTTTGTTTCTATTACAAGTCTCCTGTGTACCCCTAGTGTCAGCCCTTATCATCTCACTATTGGGCTACTGCAATGATCTGTTGATTAGTCTCCCTGCCTCCTATCTTTCTTCCCCAGTTTGTCTTATACCTGCTATCAAATTGGTCATCCTAAAGCACAGATGGAATGATGTTATGCCTCATTCAGTAAACTCCAGTGGTTCACTTTTGTTTCCAGGTTCAAATATAAAATCCTCTGGCTTTGAGAGCCTTTTATAACCTGGTCCTTTCCAACCTTTCCAGTCTTTTTATACCTTACTCCCTTTCATATTCTCTGTGATCCAGTGGCACTAGCTTCCTGGCTGTTCCTCTCAGAAGACCTTCCATCGTCCCACTTTGAGCATTTTCACTTACCATCCTCTATGGCTAGAATGCTTTTTTATCTTCATCTACACTTCCCAGCTTTCTTCAAGTCTCAATTAAAGTCCTATCTTCTACTGGAAGCCCATCCTAGTCCTTCTTCTTGATGATTTCCCTGAGACAAACACAAAGCCTTCCCTTTCCCCAACAAATTAACCCCTAAACCCCTTTGTATTCTTGAGAGAGTGCATGTTGTTCCCCATTAAGCTGGGTGCTTGGTAGCAGAGACGGTTTTTTCCTCCCTTTTATTAAGGGTCTGCTGTATGCCAGGTGCTGTGCCAAGCACAGAGGGTACCATTACCAAGACAAAGATGGTTCCTTCTCCTAAGGAGTTTACAGTCTAGTGGGGATGGGGGGTGAGGTAGGAGGACAACACAAAAAAAAAGAGGCAGGAAAAATGGGAGGGGACTTACAAGGTGTTACAAGGGATGGAGTATTCTCTGGAGCTGAAACCCAGCAGAGCAGCAGAGGCAGAGTGAGGGGATGAGAAAAAGTAATTTTTGTCTTCTAGAAAGGAGGAGGATCCTGTTAACTAAATGGAGGAGGACCCCTCAGTTTGAGGGGAAGGCTGTCTGATGAATCTGATATCAATCAAGGCTTGAGTTTAGCAGCCTGGTGATAAGCAGTGATAAGCTTAACCTGGGAAGGACATCTTGTTTCATGGAATGAAACCAGGCAGAGCAGCAGATTCATATTGAAGTGAGTGAAAAATTGACATAGTAGGTACTTAATAAATGATATTTGTCTTAGTGATTTTTTTTTTCTTTTTGCTGAGGCAATTGGGATTAAGTGACGTGCCCAGGGCCACACAGCTAGGAAGTGTTAAGTGTCTGAGACCAGATTTGAACTCAGGTCCTCCTGACTTCAGGGCTGATGCTCTATCCAGTGCGCCACCTAGCTGCCCCTCTTAGTGATGGTTTTTTTTTCTTTTTTTTTTTTTTTTCCTGAGGCAGTTGGGGTTAAGTGACTTGCCCAGGGTCACAGCTAGGGAATGTTAAGTGTCTGAGACCAGATTTGAACTCAGGTCCTCCTGACTTCAGGGCTCTTAGTGATGTTTTAATAAAGTAACATGTCTCATCTGGGCTATTGAGTGAGAGATTAATAATAGTAACTATAATTTATTAAGTGAAAAATTTATAATCAAGGCTATACCATCATAGAATATACTTTGTTAACATTGGCATATAATATACTTTAATGATTTATGATAATTTCCATGAGTTTCATAAATGTATGATGATGTATGTTATAAAAAAACACTGGGCCTATTTGGGATCCCACTGAGTCAATCTGTTTGATTTTTTTTTTTTTACATATTTGTTTTTATTCAGAGATTTAATTTGCAATTATAAAAAATAAATTGCAACTTTTTAAATGTAATGGTCATTCTTACATTATGCTTTGGAAGTTAATGTGACAAAAAGGCAAAAAATCATTAATTCTGATATGCTCCTTCTGTAATATAATATTATAACTTATCAAACTATCATCTAGTGCCAAACCCCAGAATTTTTATGTTCCCTAACTACTAGCACAGCTTACACTCTATCAAACTGACTCAAATTCGACATGTGAACAAACTTTCTTCATCATTTTATTACTTACAAGTTATTATCCAGTATGATGTCTGATAACTTGACAACATTAACTTAAAAGTGTCATAGGTCCTGTGTTGTCTGTTATGTTACTTCATTATAAAAGTATTTGACTCAGATTAACAAATCTATCTCTGTGATGTCTGTAATGTTACTTTATTATATAACGCCACATTTATTTGCTAAAATAAAAGTTATGCCTTTTTTAAAAAAATGCCTTACCCAAGTGATTATATCTCATTTCTGTAAATGATAAGTAAATCTTCTCACTCTCCTAGGACAGGGATTATGTATTAGTCATTTTTATAACCTTCACAGCCCAGGTCTTATTATATTTTGCTCTTTCAGAGTTCTTTATTTGGGCCCTTTTTTTATTTCTCAGTCTGTGTGTTTGTTGAAAAGTGAGGTATTTCAACTAAACAGACATTTATTAAGTCACTAGGATATAGAAGACAGTATTCAAGGTAGAAAGACCCCCCCCCAAAAAAAAATTTATTTCTTACCATGGAGGGGTTGGGAGTAGCCTGGATACAAGATTTGCATAGTTAAATAAATACTATATAATTTGAGGAAGGAGGAATTTTAACTGGGTACAAAAAAAGAAGATTTCTGTTAGAACTGGCAGCAGAGCTTCCTTGAAGGAAGCTAGGAAACCTAGGAGAAAGAGGTTGAGTTAAGGGAGACATTTGTGGTCTGTACTAAACTGTATATTTTGGATCTTCTAAATTAATCCAAACCTTTATTAATAACTTGAAACTGAATCAACTTTCCATTGTTTCTTGGGATTCAGGTTTGTGTCAGGCTTGCAGAGGAATGTCTCCTCTAGTTCATTTTAAATCTGACTCTATAATTGTTTCTGTGGAGTGGTACCATAAAATCTACAAATGGATCTTGCCTAGCTTTAGTTATTTGCCATGAAAAGAAATGGGGCCCATAGTAGATTATGAAATGGTCCTTGTAATTTCCATTTTGGCATTGAGCTCTTTGAAAATAGATGGAACTTACGTGTGTTATGGAACAGCTAGGTGGCTAGCAGTTAGAATGGCTTGACTAAAGTCAGTAAAACTCATCCTCTTGGGTTCAAATTTAGCCTTGGTCACTTACTAGCTGTGTGACCCTGAACAAGTCACTTCATCTTCTTTGCCTCAGTTCCTTATCTGTAAAATGAGCTGGAGAAGGAAATGGCAAACTACTCAATTGTCTTTGCCAACAAAACCATAAAATGGGGTCACAGAGTTAGAAATAGCTGAAAATGACTCAATAATAAAAATGTATTACTTGGGGATGTGGTGTGTGTCAAAATTAAATTTTACTGATTATTTATGGAATCTTGTATATCTGACAATAAAACAGAGTTTTGTAGGATACGTTTGATTACACTTCCAAAAGAGAGGAAAAGTTTTGAATGACTGTTACTAACATTGACCAGATATTCTGAGATCCAGAATATTCCATACTTATTCTCCTTAAAGAAGAAAGAATTTTCCATTTTAAAGATGATTTAAAATGGTTTTCAAAAAAGTATTTGAGTACTCACAGAGCATATGAGCCTGTTATAAGTTAATATTGTCAAATTATGTTCTATAACCACATATTGGATTACACAGTAACCTGTAAGTAAAATGATATAGGAAGTTTGTTCATATGTTGAATTTGAGTGAGCTTGATAAGGTTGTGCCAGTAGTCAAGGAACATAAAAATTTTGGAGCCTAACACTAGATGACAGTAGAATATAATATTATATACTTGACTTGACCTCTTGCAGAAGTTGGCCCTGATGAAGAAAAGGTTTATAATGTAAAGATCTGAAGAATGAAAGGATTATTTTCTCACATTTATTGGTGTCTTTTGGGTTAAACCTCAGAAATACAAGGAAAGAAGGGCAAGGTAACGTAGTAATTTAGCTTGAATAATTATAGACTGGACTATATCTAGAGCGGATTGATGTAAGTGATACAGTGACTAGAAGGTCTTTAAGGTTATGATCCTAAGGATGTATTTAACTTGAAAGGTTCTGAAGTATTCCTATAAGACTGTAAGGGATATTGTTTAGTTATTTGCAATGAATTCATCTATTATTTATTTGTAATTATAATATTAATATTACTATTACATTTTTGAAGTTTATTAGTTTTGGCCAAATCGTAGCATAAATAAAATAAAACACTTCTCAATTTAGGAACATTTGACTTTGAAAATGATCATACAGCTGATGAGTGAGAGAACTATTATAACTCATCTCTTGACTCAATTCAGTGAAGTAATCCTACAAAATATAATAACAGATATGTGATATATTAATATATACATGTATGTATGTATGTATATTTGTATCCATATATCTTTAAGATGTGGAAAGCACTTTACAAAAATTAGCAATCAGAAAATCATAAGCTTCTGTTATGTACCAAACATTGTGCTAAGTGCTAGGGATACAATGACAAATGAAAGCGTTCATCTTTTGAGGAGTTCGTGGTCTTGTGGACTGATAGATGTAAAAATGCTAATGATATGTTTCAATCAAGAAAAAAGAAAACTAGATTAAGTGAAATTATACAGGATAAAAGCCAGTTTTATCACCCTATTAAGCCCAGGAAAGTATCAAGAAGTTTCTATCTGTATTTCTACAGTGTTCTTATCTATCTTTTAATTCTTAATTAAAATTGTTTTTTCTCAGATATCATCATTCGAAAGGAAAAATAAAATGTAAACTTGAGAATAATTTGATTGCTTCAATTTTTATCACTAGTATTGTAACTATTTTTTTCTCTACAAACTTCAGCTATAAAGCAGGTTAAATACACTTCCTTGGGCTAACCTAGGAATTTATACAGCATTTATAACAAATTGAGTAAATTGGAAAATGTGTCCTATGCTTCAAATTGACTTACTAAGAAGGTTATAACACAATACTTTTTGTAGTTAGGGATTGGGCATCCTTCAGTATTGAGAAATGCAAATGTGAATAAAGAGAAAATTTTACTGGTGTTTAGTATAAAAAGAATTGTTATTTAACAAAGGATTATTTCTCATAGTCTTAAAGGATAAATTTAATAATCATAAGATCTATTCTCTGTATCCCTGTTTTTCTTTTTTCTTTTTTTGACATTGATTTGATTCTGTATTTTAATTTTGTACTTTTTATCATTCAAATATTTTGAGTTTTAATGGGCTATTCCAAATTTTAATGTGGAACACATATGTACATGTAAATAGATCTCTGAAGTGGAGATAATAGTAGCAATTACTTCAAGTTGTTTTGAGGACTAAAAGAGCTAACATATATAAAGTGCTTCATAAACCTTATATAAATGCTATTATTATTACTATTATATGTGAACTTATGTAAGTTTTTTGTGTGTATTATGCAAGATTTGTTCTATGCCCAAGTCATCCTTTGATTGTTAGACACATCAGTTATTTATGAAAACTTACTATTAGTCCTACAAGAGTTCCTTTTTTTATTTGTTAGTTATTCTATAACAAAGGAATAGCTTGGGTACTGAGAGATTCTAGGTCAAAATGTACAAAAGGCATTTGTTTGATTAATAATCAGATTCATATTGAAAAATCATTTTAAAGAAAAGCTAGAGTAGCAGAATTGTGCTTTGAATTCTTAGTAATTGCTCTGCGTTGCATTTTAAATTGCAGCAGCCTCAGCAAATATTCCACCTTTTAAAATTTTTAAATAGCTGCATGGTTATGGATATAGTGGTTTCTGTGTAAGACTGTTCTCAAAGTTCACATTATCTGAGTCACCTTATTTAACAGCATTTAGATAGATGGTCCAAGACAGACAATTTATAACAAATTCCTTTCTTTAATGAATAATGCTATATCGAGGTTCTGAGAGCACAGGATAATACATTGAAATCAGGAAGTGATCCTTCTTGGACAGTGAATCGAACCCCTCATTTTACAAATGAAGAAATTGAGGTCCAGAGGAACTATAGGAACATAAATTTTGACTTGAAAGGTGTTAAAGAAATCATTAAGTCTGACTTCCTAATTTTAGAGGTGAAGAACCTGTGTCTCAGAGAGATTAACTTTCTTGTCCAAAGTCACACAGTAAGTGTTAAGAGTTAGGTATTTGAACCAAGGTTTCCTTGCCTCTTAAATTGTAGAACTTTGCAGTCTAATGACACTGACTTCCTGAACAACATACTGCATTTCCTGTAGTGAGTGTTTTCACTGGTTGTCCCCCATATAAAGACAATTTTAAACATTCACTTACAAAAATTTTTGACATCACATTTTCTCTCTACCTTTTCACTTTCAGGATGTAGATTTATACATGTTCAATCATATAAAACATATTATTCTCTCCATTTCTAGTTCTTTGCCACCACAAAAAGAATTGATATGCATATTTTTATATAAAAAGATTTTTCTACTCTCCTCCTTACTTTTTATATTATTGATTTTTGTGTTTTAATATTATTGGAATATAGATTTAGAATCAGAGGTAATGTGCAGTTTTATACCCCTTTGGACATAGTTCCAAATTGTTCTCTAGAATGATTGGCACAGATACAACTCCACTAAGAATGTATTAGTATCTCAGTTTTTCCATGCCCCCTCCAACATTTATTATTTTCTTTTTTAAAAAAAAATCATATTAACCAGCCTGATAGGTGTGAGGTTCTTTAGAATTGTTTTAATTTGCATTTCTCTAATCATTCAGAACATTTTTTTCTTACAATTATAGAAAGCTTTCATTTCTTCATCTGAAAACTGGTCATGTTCTTTAATCACTGGGGGATGACTTGTATTCTTATAAATTTGAATCAGTTCTCAAAATGAGGCCTTTATTGGGCTGTAAAAACTTTTGAAGCTATAAAAATTTTTTTCCACCATTCTGCTTGCCTTTTAATCTTGACTGTATTGGTTTTGTTTGTAAAATGGCTTTTTAATTTAATTTAATCAAATTTAATATGATCAAATTATATAAATTAAATTTGACATATTTTTTCCATTTTAATATTTTTTAATGCTTTATGTCTCCTATTTGGTCGTGACATTTTCCCTTCTCATTTTTTACCTTTTCGAGTGGTAAACTAATTTTTGCTTTCCTAGTTTGCTTATGAGCATCACCATGCTGTACGTTTAAATCATGTATGCATGAAGCTGGCATCTTTGAGTTTATCAAACACTAGATTACGATGGTCATTTACTATTGATTTTTGTGTACTTAAAATGTATCCCAGTGATGCATCATACTATTATTGTAGCCAGTGCCACATGGTTTTGATTATCATTGTATAGTATAGTTTGAGATCTGATATGATTAGTGTATCTTCCTTCAAAATTTCTTTTCATTAGTCCCTTGATATTCTTTTCTTTTTAAAAGAATTTTTATTTTTAAATATATGAATAGTTTTCAACATTTACCCTTGCAAAATTTTGCATTCCAATATTTTTCTCCCTCCCTTCCCTTAGATGAAAAGTAATCCATTATATGTTGAACATGTATAATTTTCCTGTACATATTTCCACACTTAATACTGCAAAAGTAACACCAGATCAGGGGCAGCTAGTTGGTGCAGTGGATAGAACACCAGCCCTGAAGTCAGGAGGACCTGAGTTCAAATTTGATCTCAGACATTTAACACTTCCTGGCTGTGTGACTCTGGGCAAGTCACTTTACCCCGATTGCCTCAGGGAAAAATAAGATCAAAAAAGAAAAAAACAATGAGAAAAAAAAAAAAAAACAAAAAGCAAGCAAACAGCAACAAAAAAAGATTAAAATACTATGTTGTGATCCACACTTAGTTCCCACAGTCCTCTCTCTGGGTGCAGATGGCTCTCTTCATCACAAGATCATTGGAACTGGCTTAAATTACCTCACTTTTGAAAAGAGCCAAGTCCAGCAGAATTGGTCATTACATAATCTTGTTGTTGCCGTGTACAGTGATCTTCTAGTTCTGTTCATTTCACTTAGCATCAGTTCATGTAAATTTCTCCAAGCCTCTCAAATCATCTTGCTGATCGTTTCTTATAGAATAATAATATTCCATAACATTCATATACCATAACTTATTCAGCCCTTCTCCAATTGATGGGCATCCATTCAGTTTCCAGTTTCTTGCTACTACAAAAAGATAAAATTTCCCTTAAGATCTACTTTGGCTACATCCCATAGATTTTGGTATGTTGTCTCATTATTATCATTCTCTTGTATGACATTTTAGATTGTCTATAGTTTTTTATTTTTTTCACTCATTAATTCTTTAGGAGTATATCGTTTAGTTTCCAATTAATTTTTGGCTTATTTTTTTCTGGCCCTTTATTACATGTAATTTTTATTGTCTCCTGATCTGAAAAAGATGAATTTATTATTTATGCTTTTCTGCATTTCATTTTGAAGTTTTTATGCCCCAATACATAGAATTAATTTTTGTGTAGGTTCCATGTACCACCTAGAAAAAAGTATATTCTTTTCTGTCCCTCTTCAGTTTTCTCTAAATGTCTACCATGCCTAACTTATCTAAAATTCTATTTAATTCTTTAACTTCTTTCTTATTTATTTTGTGGTTTGATTTATTTAGTTCTGATAGAGTGAATTTGAGATCCCCCACTGGCATAGTTTTGTTGCCTCTTTCTCCATGCAGCTCTCTTAACTTTTCCTCTAGGAATTTGGATGCTGTATCACTTGTTGCATACATGTTTAGTATTGATATTAATTCATCAATTAAGGTCATATTTAGCAAAATTTAGTTTCCTTCCTTGTCTCAATTAGATCTGTTTGCTTTTGCTTGATCTGAGATCATGATTGCTACCCCTGCTTTTTTTTTTTTTTTTTTACTTCAGCAGAAGCATGATAGATTTTGCTCTAGCATTTTACCTTTACTCTTAATGTTTCACTGAGCTTTAAATGTGTTTCTTGTAAACAACATATTATAGGATTCTAGCTTTTAATCCAGTCTGCTATCTGCTTCTGTTTTATGGAAGAGTTCATCCCATTCACATTCACAGTTAAAATTACTAATTCTGTTTCCCACCATCTTATTTTCCCCAAGTTATATTTTTCTCTTTCATTTCCCCCTTTCCTTCCTCTCCAGTGTTTTGCTTCTGACCACTACCTCCCTCACAGAGCCCTCCCCTTTTGCAGCCCCTCCCCCGTTCTTATCCTTTTCCTGTTTCTGTTCTCCCTTCTATTAGCCTCCCTCTTTTTTCCCCCTTTCCCCTTTCACAACCTACTTATCTTTAGGATGAGACAAGTTTTTCTATGAAACTATGTGAGATATCCTCATTTTGCTTATCCCCTTCCCTTTTCCCCCTCAATTTTAATAGGTTTTTTTTTTGCCTCTTTAGATGTAATTTACCCTATTTTAGTGTTTATATATAATTACAATAAAGTCAAATTATACCTACACTCTCTAAGTACA
Organism: Myrmecobius fasciatus; assembly: GCA_023553655.1. NCBI lineage: Eukaryota > Metazoa > Chordata > Mammalia > Dasyuromorphia > Myrmecobiidae > Myrmecobius > Myrmecobius fasciatus. The sequence continues at coordinate 16,184 of JAJPUD010019307.1, forward strand.
CCCTAACAAAGATACAATTCTCACTATTTGAAAATATCATCTTCCCATGTAGGAATGTAAACATTTTAATGTTTAAAAAATTAGTTTTTTTTTTCCTTCCCTTTTTATGCTTCTCTTGAGTTCTGTATTTGAAGACCAAATTTTCTATTCAGCTCTGGTTTTTTCATTAAAATAAATGAAATTCACCTATTTCATTGAATTGCTTATCTTTTCCCCTGAAAAACAAAGTTTAATTTTGTTGGATAGTTAATTCTTGGGTACATTCTAAACTCCTTTTGCCCTTCATAATATTATGTTCCATGCTGTACGATCCTCTAAAGTGGAAGCTCTTAAGTCTTGAGTAGTCCTGAATGCAGCTCTTTGATATTTGAATGGTTTCTTTCTGGCTGTTTGTAGTATTTTCTCTTTTATCTGATAATTCTGAAGTTAGGTACAGTATTCCTTGGAGTTTTCTTTTGTTGTTGTTGTTGTTGTTGTTGTTGTTGTTGTTGTTGTTGTTGTTGTTGTTGAGGCAATTGGGGTTAAGTGACTTGCCCAGGTTCACATAGCTATGAAATGTTAAGTGATTTGAACTGAAGTCTTCCTGACTTCAGGGCTGGTGCTCTATTCACTGCGTCACCTAGCTGCCCCTTTCCCAAATTCTTTTTCCATTTTGCCAAATCTATTTTTTAAGGAATTACTCTCTTTTTTCCATTTTGCCAAATTTATTTTTAAGGAATTTTATTCAGATAAATTATGTGGTTCTTTTTCCAAACTCTCCTGGAAATCTCTTTTCCTTTCCTCATTTTTCTTCTAATTGTCTTTTAACATCCTTTTTGAATTCTTCCAATGAGAGCCACTTGAGATGGAGACCAGCTCATATCACCCTTGAGGCTTTGTCTGACGATGTTTTACCTTTACCATCTTTAGAATTTGATGTCTGTTCTTTCCTAGCTATCTATGGTCAAAGCTCTTTTTGCTTTTTTGCTTATTTTTAAAGGTTGAGATTTGCTTTTAGGTCAAAGGGGAGCTTATCCCAACTTCCTCTACAGGTAACAGTGTTTCATGCTGCCCTGAGACTGGTGCTGCCGGCTTCCTTCAAGTGTCGGGTGGGCATGGCTAAATCCCATGTTATACTGGGGCTCACTATTTTCTTTCTGTAGTTGTATTGGAGGTATCATAGCTAGTCTACCAATTCATTGGCTTCTGAACCAATACAGAGTAGTTGTTGCTGCTATATTTTGGCCAAGAGCCTTCGTTGATTCCCTTGGCTCTCAGCCTGGGTTTCTGAGCTGTGCCTGCACTGGTCCATATCCTTTCCTGAAGTTTTCCAAAATATCTTATGGATGAAAATTTGTTACACTCTAAATATTTGTGGGTTCTGTCACTTCAAAACCAGTTCAGAATTTTCATCTGATGATGTTCTGAGGGAAACCAGGAAGACCTCAGACAAAGACCTTTCCATTCTCCATATTATTAACTCTACCTCTTACTTTCCTTGATATTCTTGAACTTTTTTTCTCCATGGATTTTATTTTTTTTTGTAGTTCTATAATTTTGGGTAGTTTTATTAGAATGACACTGAGTAAGTAAATTAATTTAGGTAGATTTATCTGTTTCCTTATATTTGACTTGGCCTCTCCATGAGCACCATGTCCTCTCCCCTCCCCCCCATTGAAAAGGCAAGCAATTTAACACAGGTTATATCAGAAAAATGCAAAACATATTTTCATTTTAGTCAGGTTGTGAAAGAAAACACACACACACAAAAACAAACAAACCCTAAAAAGAAGGAAAAAGGTGTTTTGTTTTTTTCCCCTTAAAGATATGTTTCAATCTGTTTTCTGATTCCATCAGTTCTTACTCTGAAGGTAGATAGTATTTTTCATCTTAAGTTTTTCAGAATTGTCTTGTTCTTGGGTCATTGTATTTCTAATAATAGCTAAGTTATTTGTAATTGATTATCATATAATGCATTTCTGTATGTAGTATTCTGGTTCTCACTTTACTTTGCATCAATTCATGTATGTCTTTCCAAGTTTTTCTGAAACTTTCTTCTATATTTACTGTGTAATATTATTCCATCACAATCATATGCCACACTTTTTTTTCCACATATTTCCCAGTTGATGGGTATTTCCTCAACTTTGCCACTCCAAAAAAGAGCTGCAATAAATATTTTGTGTGTGTGTGATATATATATATATATGCATACATATGCATATATATGCATATATATGTGTGTGTATATATATATACATATATACACACACACACACACACACACACACACACACACACACACATCCAGGGGCAGCTAAGTGGTGCAGTGGATAGAGCACCAGCCCTGAAGTTAAGAAGACCTGAGTTGAAATTTGGCCTCAAACAATTAACACTTCCTAGCTGTGTGACCCTGGCAAGCCTCAGCAAAAAAAAAAACAAACAAAAAAAAACACCAAACAAATAAACATATAGATAGATAGATCGATTGATTCTTTTCCCTTTTTTTTTTTAACCTTATTGAAACTCAGACCTAGTAGTGGTATTGCTGCATCAAAAGTATGCACTGTTTAATTGCCCCTTGAATATAATTTCAAAATGCTCTGCAGATAGGTTGGATCATCAGTTCTTAGCTCTAGCAACAGTGCATTAGTGTCCCAGTTTTTCCATATTTCCTCCAATATTTGTCATTTTTTTCCTATCATATCAGCCTACTTTATAGACTTTAGGTGGTACCTCAGAATTAATTATGATTTGCATTTCTCTCTATCAGTAGAGATTTAGAGCATTTTTCATGTGACTAGGGTGATAGTGTTCCAAATTTTTCTCTTTCCCTTTCTTACTTTTTCCCTCCCCAAGACAGTAAGTAATCTGATATAGGTTAAATATGTGCAGTTCTTAATGAAACAAAAGGCTGATGATGGTGGACTTGCTGTACCAGATCTAAAACTATATTACAAAGCAGTGGTCATCAAAACCATTTGGTACTGGCTAAGAAATAGAGTAGTCGATCAGTGGAATAGAATAGAATCACAAGACAAATTAGGCAATAACTATAGCAATTTAATGTTTGATAAACCCAAAGACCCCAGCTTCTGGGATAAGTACTCACTATTTGACAAAAACTGCTGGGAAAATTGGAAACTGGTGTGAAAGAAATTAGGGCTTGACCCACATCTAACACCACATACCAAGATAAGATCTAAATGGATTCATGATCTGGATATAAAGAGTGATACTATAAGTAAATTAGAGGAACGTAATAGAGTTTACCTCTCAGACCTATGGAGATGGAATAAATTTATGTCCAAAGAAGAATTGGAAATCTTAATTGAAAACCAGATAGACAACTTTGACTATATTAAGTTAAAAAGTTTTTGTACAAACAAAACCAATGCAGACAAGATTAGGAGGGAAGCATCAAATTGGGAAATCATCTTTACATTTAAGGGTTCTGATAAAGATCTTATCTCTAAAATATATAGAGAATTGTCTCATATTTATAAAAATTCAAGCCATTCTCCAATCGATAAATGGTCAAAGGATATGAACAGACAATTTTCAGAGGATGAAATTAAAACTATTTGTAGTCATATGAAAAAGTGCTCCAAATCACTATTGATCAGAGAAATGCAAATCAAGACAACCCTGAGGTACCACTACACACCTGTCAGATTGGCTAAAATGACAGGAAAAGTTAATAATGAATGTTGGAGGGGAGGTGGGAAGGCTGGGACACTGATGCATTTTTGGTGGAGCTGTGAACGGATACAGCCATTCTGGAGAGCAATTTGGAACTATGCTCAAAAAGTGATCAAACTGTGCATACCCTTTGACCCAGCAGCATTTCTATTGGGCTTATATCCCAAAGAAGTCATAAAGGAAGGAAAGGACCCCACATGTGCAAGAATGTTTGTTGCATCCCTTTTTGTAGTGGCTAGAAACTGGAAACTGAATAGATGTCCTTCAATTGGAGAATGGCTGAATAAATTATGGTATATGAATATTATGGAATATTATTATTCTGTAAGAAATGACCAGCAGGGCGATTTCAGAGAGGCCTGGAGAGACTTGCATGAACTGATGCTAAGTGAAATGAGCAGAACCATGAGATCATTATATACGGCAACAACAATACTATATGACGATCAATTCTGATGGACATGGCTCTCTTCAACAATGAAATGTTTCAAACCAATTCCAATTGTTCACTGAAGAAAGCCATATACATCCAGGGAAAGGGATGTGAAATGTGGACCACAACATAACATTCTCATAGTCCTGATTGATGTTTGCTTATTTGTGTTTCCTTTATCTGATATGTCTTCCGTGTAGATAGGATTTTTCTTGCACAACAATGATAAGTTTGGAAATATGTATACATATATTCAACTTGTCAAGAATTTTAACATAATTAACATGTAGTGGATATCCTGCCATCTAGGGGAGGGATGGGGAGTTGGGGGGGGGAAATTTGTAACAGAAAGCTATGTAAGGGTTAATGTTGAAGAATTACCCATACATATGTTTTGCAAATAAAATAAAATTAAAAAAAAATGTGCAATTTTTTTAAACATATTTTTGTGTTTGTCATGAATTGCAATAAAAATCAGCTCAAATGGAAAAACATGAAAAAGAAAATAAACAGACCAAAAAAAAAAAAAAAAAAGTTGAAATACAATGCTTTGATTCACATTTGGTCTCTGAATGAGGATGACATTTTCCATTGCTAAATCTATTGAAATTGCCTTGAATCACCACATTATTGAAGAGAGCCAAATACATAACAGTTGATTATCACGTAATCTTGTTACTATTTACAATGTTGATTGGTTCTGTTCACTTCACTCAGCATCAGTTCATGTAAATCTTTATAGAGTTCTCTGAAGTCAATCTGTTCATCATTTCTTATAGATCAGTAGTGTTCCATTACATTCATGTATCAGTCATTCAGTTGGACATCCACTCAATTTCCGGTTCCTTGCCACTACAAAAAGAGCTGCTATAGATATTTTTGCACATGTGGTTTCTTTTCCCTCTTTTATAATCTCTTTGGAATACAAACCTAGTAAAGAATCTGCTGTATCAAAGGGTATGCACAATTTGATAGCCTTTTGGGTATAGTTTCAAATTACTCTCTAGAATGTTGGATCATTTCACAACTCTACTAACAATGCATTAGTGTCCCAGTTTTCCCAGACACCTTCAACATTTATCATTATCTTTTCCTATCATTTTAGCCAATCTGAGAGGTGTGATGGCAACTCAATTGTCTTAATTTGCATTTCTCTAATCAGTAGTCTTTTAGAGCATTTTTTAATAACTCTAAATGGCTTTAATTTCTTCATCTGAAAACTGGCTATTCCTATCCTTTGACCATTTACATTTGGGGAATGACTTGTATTCTTATAAGTATGATTCAGTTCTCTATATATTTTAGAAATGAGGCCTTTATCAGAAACAATGCCTGTAAATTTTTTTTTGTCTACTTTCCTTTTAATTTTTGTTTCATTGGTTTTGTTTCTGCAATACCTTTTTAATTTAATGTAATCAAAATAATCCATTTTACATTTACATTACATTTCATTTTTACATTTTACATTCCGATTTCTTGTTTGTTCATAAATTTCTCCCTTTTCCATAGATCTAACAAACTATTCCTTGCTTTCATGATTTGCTTATAGTATCACTCTTTATTGCTAAACCAAGTACCCATTTCAGTCTTGTGTTGGCACAAAGCGTTGGTTTTTGCCTAGTTTCTGCCATAATTTTTTCTAATTTTTCCAATAATTTTTGTCAGTTAATGTTCTTATGCAAGAAGCTAGAGTCTTGGCTTGGATTTTTCAAACAATAGATTATTATAGTCCTTAACTATTCTGTCTTGTGTACCTAACCTATTCCATTGATCCACTACTCTTATTTCTTAGCCACTACCAAATGGTTTTGATGATTGCCACTTTATAATATAGTTTTAGCTCTGGTAAAACTAGGCTTTAGTGGTTTCTTTTTAGCTCATGTACAGCAAACCTACCAAACTATTCCAGGAATGGCATGATGTTTGATTAATGCTTTCCCTCCCCCTTTTGTTGTCATTACCTTAAAATTTAGCTTTTCATCTTTTTAAATATTAGAACAAAAAGTGAAAAAGGATGGAACAAGATTGAATTTTATTATGATGGAAAATGACATCATATTAAAATATAACCTTTCCTTTTCCTCTATGCCAGTTTGTTTGAAAGTCTTCATTATTTATTTAGGGTAATAGAACTTATAAAGTCACAGCTTCCTTTCTTTTATTTGGCAGAGCGGATTCATTCTTGTTTTAACTTGTTATTTCTGACCAATACTGTGAAATTTCAAAGGTTATGTTACATAATAGTTTCTGAACATGGGCATTGACATTTAGACAGTCAGTAAGAAATGAGGTACTGATGTCTAATGCAGCCAGGTGTTTAGTATGAGTATATTTTAATTATTTAAATTTTAACATTCATAGAAGGTGATTATTTTAAAATCTCCAATGAAGTATTTATTGTACTAATGCATTATCCATATGCTGTTATATTGTTTTTCCATCAGTTCCCCGGTGAAATAAAAAGAGCATTATCTCTTTGTAATATAGATTTCAAGATTCTCCAATGTGTATTTCTCTCTTTTTGTTGTAGAACAAAAATGAGGACAATTCCCTAGTTTTTAATTAATAGCTTCAAGATACATTGTTTATCCATTGTACAATCTTGAACATATTAGTGCTTTTCAAGAAAAAGATTTTAGTCCTGATGTCCAGTGAATATATTTTCTGTAGAGGAGGGGTGTGTGTTTGTGTGTGTGTGTGTAGGCACACATCTGCATATCAGTATCTTCCATTTCTGTGTTTGTGTCTATATGCAAATGAATGTTTATATTCTGTAGGGAAAGGAATTGTTACTAATGATCCAGGATTTGAGATATATGGAAAACAGAGCAGTTTATTGTCCCCAATCCCATAACCTAACATTCTTCCAAGATAAACATGACCTGTAACCCTGATTTCATATTTACTTGTCCTGAAAGGCTTTAGGCTTGGCAAAAGTTAGAACATACAACCTTTTTGTCTTTCTCCTCTAACTTTGTTGTTTTTCTTTCATAGAACTTTTGTCCTTCTCTCTTGCTATATGAACAGCACACTTCCTTTTCACACTCCAAATGTCTCTAATAGGTTTTCTGCCCCTCTTAGTATGTAATTCTCTTTTAATAAGGTACAGTGGTCTTTCACTTGCTCTGTGGTTAATTTGCAACTTTAGTTCCTTGAAGACCAGTTATAATGAGTCATAGCTAGGGTATATATAGTAGCACCAGTGGTGAGGGGTAGGGGTGGGGAATGGTGAGAGGGTCATTGGATCATAGATTTAGAACTAGAAGGGATCATAGAAAAGGTCAAATACAATCTCTTCATTTTAGAGATTTAGGAACTGAGATACAGAGAAATTAAATGATTTTCCAAGGACCATAGGGCTAGCAAGTATCTTAGATGGGATTTTAACTCAGGTATTCCATATTTGGAGTCCATTGCTCTTTTCATTATTCCATGCTGCCTCTGTTTTTTTTTTTTTTTTTTTTTTTTTTTTAGAAAAAAAGAAACCTTGGGGATTATTAAAAGTATTACACGCATTTCTAAATGCAGTATAATGTTCTTTTCCATCATTTGTTGTCTTAATTCATTGTCTGTATATAGACAAAATATATCCATTATAGATGAACTGATAGATAAGCTCTAGAGGCTTTCTAATCAACTGTATGTCAGAGGCTGTACAATAAGTATTTTTCATCCATTTGATTTTTCTTGTGTACATAGTTGGTCTAGACTTTTTAAAGTTATTTTCAATTTCATTTAAGAATCTCTGTATTGTCCCACGGCTCTTCCCAGATAGCATAATGATATTGCCATCTATAAACAGGAGAATCTGTTAGTCTGTGGGGAAATCTTATTTCATTTGGACACAGTGTTAGGCAAATTCCAAAGAAATAGTAAATACTTTGGATGAACATATGTCTTACCACTATTAATAATCAGAGGATTACTGAACATGCTCCTTTCCATTGTTAACATCTTTCATTCTTTAAAGCAGCAATTTGCTTCATTGAATTTCAGAGCCTTTTTTAGTCAATTCAATTCAACAAGCATTGATTAAAACATTTATTATGTATTAGGCACCGTAGTAGACACTGGAATTATAAAAACAACTGAAAAATAATATTTTCTCTCAAGGAGTTGTGAGAATAAAATAACACAGAGAGATAAATACAAGATCATTTGATAAAACAGAGAATATGAAAACTAGAATTAGTACAATTTTCTCATTGAAAGTGGCAACCAAGGGGTAGCTAGGTGGCACAGTGGATAGAGCACCAGCCCTGAAGTCAGGAGGACCTGAGTTCAAATATGATCTCAGACACTTAATATTCCCTAGCTGTGTGACCCTGGGCAAGTCACTTAACCCCAATTGCCTCAGCAAAAAAAAAAAGTGGCAACCAAACTGAACCTTAATAAAAGGCAAAAACTCTTTAAAGGTAGAGTTAAATCGATATTTATTCCTGTTGTAACAGGAGTTAACCACACATACACTCTTATGTAGCATCTCACCCTCTTCAATCCTCTTTTAGAATGAAAACTATGTACATAAAATCAGTTAGTCAGTAACCATTTAATAAATGCTTCATTATGATGAACCTGGAGATTTTCATAGAAGGAAAAGATGGTTCCTGCCCTCAGAGAGCTTAGATTTTAATGAGGGAGGCAAAAAATAAACATAGTATGTACAAACAAGCTAGATGGAGGATAAATAGAAAATGATTAATAGAGAAAAGGCATGAAAATTAAGAATTTTAGTTGGTACTTAAGTGTGGGCAAGGGAGTCAGTAGGCAGTGATAACAGAGCATCCCAGGCATATGGGTCAGCCAAAGAAAATGCGCAGAACTGAGAAGCAAAGTGGCTTCTTTGAGAAACAGCAGAAGCCATTTCAGTAGATGGAAGAATATAAGAAAGGAGTAAAGTGTGACTAAAAAGGTGGTTAAAGACAGGAGGTTGGCTATAAATACTTTGAATACCAAATGGACAATTTTGCATCTGATCCTAGAAGACATAGGAAGCTATTAAACTTTACTGAATAAGGATGATATGGTTGCCCTGTATTTAAAGAAAGTCATTCAAGGATGAATGAAAGATGGATTGTACTGGGGCAAATTTTGAGGCAGGCAGACACCTCCCACCAGACATTGTAATAGCTCTAGTACTAGTAAGGTGATAAGAAACTGCACCAGAGTAGCAGCAGTATCAGAGTAGAGAAGCGTTCATATTAGATGTTGTAATGGTGAAAAATGACAGATGTGGGCTACAGATTATATATTGAAAATGAGAAATAGTGAGGAGTACTATCTGGGGGATGAATTTGAGAAATTGCATGGATGGTATTGTCCTCTACAAAAACAGGCAAATTATAAGGGAAGAAAGTTTAGGGGAAGAACTATGAGTTCAGTTTTGGACATATTGAATGTAAGATAGCTATTGGAAATTCACTTCTACAAGAAACCCTTTCTAGTCCTTATTTAAATTAGGTTAGTGCCTTCTCTAGGATTTCTTCCAATTTATCCTTTATCTTGTTTGTACATAGCTTATTTGCACATTCTTTTTCCCATTAAGATTTTGAGCTTCTTGAGATTGAGTTTTTGGTTGTGGTGGTGGTGGTGGTGGTGGTGGTGGTGGTGGTGGTGGTTGTTGTTGTTGTTGTTTTTTCCTTGTTGTTGTTGTTTTTTGCCCTTTTTTGTATCCCTAAATATGGCTAAACATAGAGGATACTTCATAATCAGTACACATTTATTAAGTGCCTATTATATACCAACCATGGTGGTAAATGTTGGGACACAAATGAGAAAGATAATCCATACCTACAAAGATCTTATAATCTAAAAGTGTTCCAACTAATTGATAAAAGTGTAGAGACAAATAAAAAATGGGGAAAAAATCAACATTAGAGGTTATAGGAATCTTAAGTCATTTAAATTTCTGGATGATACTTTGGAATTCTGTGTTCATACATTTTAACCCAGTCAATTCACTATCAGCACTTTCTCAAGATAGCAAAAAACTGAAATCAAAAGATGCCCCTAGACAGGAATGACTGAATAAAATGAGATACATTTATGTAATAGAATATCATTGTGCAGTAATAACTAACAAATATGAGGAATTTAAAGAAAAAATGGAAAGACTTATATAAATTTGTGCAGAATGAAATAGGACCAGGAGAACAACATATTCATAATAGCTATAGTAATGTAAATGATAAATCATCACCTCAGACTACAGATATTGAAACATACTTATATCTTCTCCTGGGAGAGTGGTGGTTAACTCTAGGTATAAAATGTTTTTTAAAAAATATAGTCAGAAAAAGTTAATGATGAATGTTGGAGGGGTTGTGGGAAGGCTGGGACACTGATGCATTGTTGGTGGAGCTGTGAACGGATACAGCCATTCTGGAGAACAATTTGGAGCTATGCTCAAAAAGTTATCAAACTGTGCATACCCTTTGACCCAGCAGCATTTCTATTGGGCTTATATCCCAAAGAAATCATAAAGGAAGGAAAAGGCCCCACATGTGCAAGAAT
>JAJPUD010019308.1:0-26806 GCA_023553655.1 Myrmecobius fasciatus
AAAAATGAAGAGTTCTTCTTTGAACAAACTAATCATTCCTTGATTTATTTATTGCTTTTTTTTCCTTATTCATTTTGTTTAAAATAAATCTATGATAAAAAATTGTAGGGTTTTCTACTTTAAATTATAAGACAACAGTTTCCTTTCCAGCTTGGTGTCTATATTAAATGCAGTCAAGGTCAGACTCCTAGTAACATAAATCTTAACTTTTCTTTCAACACCTCCCTTTAGGTATCCTGCTAAGAGCCAACCTACTACCCTGCTATGCAAATCTTCCATATCCAATTTGGGAATGGCATTTCCCACGGAATCTCTGGCCAGTTCATTGGACACCACAGGGAACTATTCTCTGAGCTCTGTCAGCCACCAGTGCTGTTTGTATCCAGTTAACTTCACGCATTTAAAAACTATAAGAATTGGCAGACTACTAGAAGAAACTCCATTTCAGGAAGACCACCTGGATGTAGGACTATGTGCAGGACATCCTGCTCTCATAACAGAGAAACAAGGTCAGAAAAGGGAAGGAGGTTATCAGAGCCTTCCAGAGAAAGGTCTAAAGTTTCTTTCAGCATCAGGCCCTTTAAAAAAATTTTTTTTAATGTTTAAGACCATGGAGTTGATCTAAAAAAAGTGTTCTTTTGTTAGGGCAGTTTATGTGATGATGGAAATTATTTTTCCATTATTATATCTATTTTCTTAAATATAATATAACTTATATTTTGTACATGTTAAGTTTACCCTCTTCCCCTTCCCTTCTATTGATCTTGGCTAGGATTATTTTAATAAAATCTTTTTGCTCTAAGATATAAGATATACAGAAGTCACAGTCCTTTTCCAAAATGAAGGATAAACAAAAACAAATATCTAGACTTGGGAAGATGTGAGTTCAAATTCAGGTTCAAACCTAGTTTGTGTTACTGAGCAAATCTTAATGTCTGTTGACCTTAATTTCCTCAAGCATAAAAATGAGAATAACAACACCTACCTTGCACCATTGTTGTGAAAATCAAATGAAAGGCTTAAAAAAAACCTCTAGCACAATGTCTCTCCCCTTACCTCTTCCTGTTTTCTCTCCATTCTTCCCCTTCTTCCTAAGGAGATTACATTGAACACGCACAACTCCTACTATCATTATTACAATTTACAATATGACCATATTATCTTAAAGTCTTATTCCTAAAATTTATAATCACAAAGCTATAAAGAATATTTAACATTCTTCAAGTAAATTGCTTCATAGGAAATTAAGCTTTGTATCAAAGGATAAAGTGATGTTGACTCATGGGTCATATAGAAGGGTTTTTTCCCCCTTTATATACAGTAAAAACGAAAAGCACAATAGAAAACATTTTAAACCCTTCTTCCGATAGTAAACATAACACAATTTTTTTCCAAACAATAAATGAAGGGATTTTTTAATTTCAGAATTTTTTAGTTGTTTTTATTTGTGTCTGATTCTTCAGAACACCTTTTTGTGCATGTGTGTGTGTTTTTTTGTTTGCTTGTTTGTTTTTTGCTTTTTGCTGAGGCAGTTGGGGTTAAGTGACTTGCCCAAGATCACACAGCTAGGGCATGTTAAGTGTCTGAGACTAGATTTGAACTCAGGCCCTCCTGACTTCAGAGCTGGTGCTCTATCCACTGCACCACCTACCTGCCCACCCCACAACCCCCACCCCATGTTTTCTTAGCAAAGATACTGGAATGGTTTGCCATTTCTTTCCCCAGCTGATTTTACAGATAAGAAAACTGAGGTAAACCAGTGTTAAATGATTTTCCCTGAGTCACACAGCTAATAAATGATGGGATTTGAACTCAGGTCTTCTTGAATCCAGGCCTAGCATTCTGCCACATGCTACTTAGTTGTCCCCAATTTGAGATTTTAGGTCATATTTATTTTTACCTAATGTTTTACCTAATTAATTTTACTGATTTTATTTATTGTACAGTCATAAAAGCACCTCTGTCCAGATATCATTTTCTCAAAATTTCTTGGACAAATTTCTTGCAGACATCCAAATGTCCAAACTGTCCAAACAATTAACATAGCTAGTATTGCAGAATGCTATATTATCGCTTTCAGCTGTAATCATCCTTGACACCACAGCAACAAGAATGAACAATTAATATATGCTTTTTATGTTCATTTTAGCCATGGGCATGAAATTATCTTTATTTCTTTAAATCTATCTTTCTTTCTATTCATCTTTCTTATTTTCTTTCTTCCTTCTTTTTCTTTCTTGTTCCTTTCTTCTTTTCTTCTGTTTGCCTGTCTGTCTATCTATTTAGCAGTGTATAAACAAGTTTTGTGTGTGCATAAACACTCTTTAATGTACCAAGGACAAACTAAAAAAAAACTTGAAAGTCTTGGATCTTGGGGGATGTTCATTCTTTCCATCCTTCTTGCTTAGAATCTTTGATGGCTCTCCATGGCTTATTTAATATAAGTACCTTAGCCTAGCATCTAAATACCATGCAGTATGGTTCCAATTTACCTTTGTAGTTTTATTTCAGAATATTTTCCTTTACAACTCTAAATCTTATGAAAGGTCTGTGAAAGTTTCTGATTCCCCAATCTAATGAACAAATACATTAATCTTAGGATTTGGAGTTAAGTAAGTTCTTTTATTATTAATAAATCCCAATTTCATCATTTTAGAGATGTGGAAACTAAGACTGCAAAAGTGCAGGTTATCTCTAAGAAAATATGTTAAGATTAATGAGATAAAGAGTCAAAGCCAACAGGGAAAAAAGATAGTTTAGTTATACTAAAAATTGCCAGATTAATTGTTTTAATTTTTTGAGAAGATAATTAGCATATATGCTATTCACAAATTTTGAGAGAAGTCAGGTGAATGTGACAGTCATTTAGTCTTTATGACAAGTCCTTTATGATCAACTAAGTCAATCCCACCATTATATGAATGAGTAAAATGAGGAAAAGAAGTAAAGTGACTGGCCTAAAATTACATAGAAAGTTAATAGCAAAATCAGGATTCAAATTCAGGTCTTCTACCTCCAAGTCCAATATTCTTTCTAACATAATATAAAAAATAATTAAATTTAGAAGAATGACATAAAATTGGCAAAGATGACACAGGAAGGGAATAATCAACTTAGGTGGAGTTGCAGAAATAAATGCACACACAAACACTAAAGATAAACTTTAAACTGATTCAACCATTCGGGAAAGAAATTCGAAATTATGCCAAGAAAGGGACAAAAATATCTACATCTTTTGACCCATGGATTCTACTGCCAAACATATTACCCCCCCAAAACATCAAGGATATGAAAGGTCTCATATACATCAAAATATTTACAGCAGAATTTGTTATAAATGTAAAAAGTGAAAACAAAGTAAATACCCACTAACTGGAGAATGGTTAACCAAACTGTGATAAATGAATATGATGGAATTCTGTTGTATCAAAGAAAATAACAAATATTAAAAATACAAAAAGTAATGGAAAGACTTAACCAAACTGATGAAAAACCAGCAAAACCAGGAAAATGAGATAAATATCACAATGTACTTATTAAAAACTCCAACAAATTGAAATTTAATCCTTTAATGATGAGCTTGACTCCAAAGGGGAAAAAATAAGAAAATGTACCTCTCTCACTCTGCAGTAGTGAGAGACCCTAGATGTAGCACACTATCTATAATATAACACAATTAATGTGCTGGTTAGTTTTGATAAACTATTTTCCTCCCTTTCTTTTTCACTGCTGTTTAGATAAAGGATGAGAAAGTAATTTATTCAGAAGTAATTAGATGATTTGAAATAAAAGACAGTGATTTTTTTAAAAACTGAAAAAGGAAAAACTGAGTAACTATTTTGAAGCCCAATAACTTTAAGAATAACTTCTACCATGTATTAATACTGTTAAGTTGGTAATGGAACCTACACTTGGATAGACAATAACAAAAACTAGGGAAATGGTTCCTCGGGAAACTTCCTAAAAAACATATGCATAAGGTTACCAGAAGTTGACTATAATTTACATTTTTTTTTGCTTTTTGCTGAGGCAATTGGGGTTAAGTGACTTGCCCAGGGTCACACAACTAGGGAATGTTAAGTGTCTGAGACCAAATTTGAACTCAGGTCCTCCTGACTTCAGGGCTGGTACTCTATCCACTGCACCACCTAGCTGCCCCTGTAATTTACTTTTTAAAAGTATAAAAAAACAAATTTTTATTTTAAAAAGGAATTCAACTCTGTTGTTCTTGTTAGAAAATTAAATACTAGTGTATGCAGTTGAGGGAAGAAAACATGAAATCACAGTGAGAGAGAGATTTTTTTGTATAGTTTAGTAAATTGCTTAACTTTTTCAGGTCTCCTTTTCCTAGCTACAAAAATACAGTGGATTCTAAGGAAATGTGTTAAGATTAATGAGATAAAGGGCTGAAGCCAAATGGGCAAAAAGTGATGTAGATAGATTAAAAACATTAGATTCATTAAAATTTTTAAAACAATAGCATCTGAATTGACTCCAACTGTTATCTACAAATTTTGAGAAAGATGACATTCATTCTTGCCTCCCAAGGACTGTAACCTTTAGAAAGAAATTAAAGTTCTGCCTGACATCTTTCATGTTTATTTTTGGCTCATCACAGTCAATTTTTGGTAATTTATGAACTGATTTTCCCCATTCCTAAATACTTAGGAACTCACAGTGATAATGAACTTCTAGTTAAAATTCACAAATATGTTTCTATATACCAAACAAAAGTCAATGAAAAGCTAGACAAAGATCATTTGATCACTGAAAACAAGGCTCGAGTTTTAACTGAGCCTTTGTGTGCATTTGAGCATTTCCCTTTCTCTACAAGATGGATAGATCTACTCTCATGTTTAGGTAGTTCTTTTGATCCACCCTAGGAACTTCGCATGAAATCTCTGTTTCTCAGAAACGATGAATGTAGTCATTATTCATTTCTTAGGAAGTGTGTGTCATGTTGTAGCTTGCTTTCATGTATCTCCATTGAGTTTGTTTCCCCACTAACATCTACTTCCTAATCCACCCATCTGTCAGTAAATCTCATTAAGAGGACATTTTGTATGTGGCCTAATTAGGCCATTTGATTTTTATGAATATGAGAAACTACACTGTCATAGTGTTACCTTGGTGCAACTGGAATGAGAAAAGTTCACTACTTAAAAAACAAAATAAAACAAAAACAAAACTATCTTAATAAATCTGGAGATGCTAAAGTGATTGTTAGTACTCTAATACCAGATGGAATCAATACTTTCAATAAATGTAGACACTTTCATTTAGATAGTTTAACTAATTTTTTTTAATATTTGGTTATTCTTTAATTATCTGCCAGCTTGTTTCATGGATCAAAGAATTAAAAGTGAGTATCACCCAGATATCAAGATATCATCTAGAAGACCAAGGTGACTGTGAGCAGTCCACAAGATATAACAAATGACAACCTCAAAAAACAGGTATCAAAAATGATATCATTTAAAAGTATCTATTGCATGTGGTATAATGGATAAAGTCAAGAAGAAACGGGTCAAATCTGGCCTCTGATATTAATAGTTTATGACTCTAACCAAATCCCTTAGTCTCTGTCTGCCTCAGTTTTCTCCTCTGTAAAAAAAATAATAATACCACCTAGATCTTACAATTGTCGTGATGATAAAATAAAGTGATATTTGTAAAACACTTTGCAAAAGCTCATGGTGCTATATAAATGCTACCTATTATAATAATAATAGTGATGATGATGATATAAAAAAGAAGATTTAATGACTAAAGTGGTCAGCCCTATAGGCTCAACTGTTAGTCATCCACTCAATGTCCCTTCTGCCAGAAATTGAGGAAGGCCTGCAGGACATTGGGTGAACCATCTGTGATGAATTAACGGTCGGATATGAATAGGAATCTCAAAGGAATAGCAAGCAGGATGGGTTACAGTCTACCTCCCTGGAAGGAACAGCAAAGTTGATAAAGTAACATTCTTTTGATAATATAAAGATTGTTAAGTACTAGAAGATGGTGATAGTATGTTTTAATATAGAACCTAGCTCAGATACCTATTCAAAGAATATTTTAACAAATGCTTTGTGTTGATGAAAATACTTGTTTAAGCTCCTAATTTTTTCAAAAATGCAAATGCATAAAATAATGATTCCTTTACTAGAATGGATACTAAAAAGTTGTATCTGTAAAAGGAAAGCATTTTCCAGTTATCATGTATTGTTTGGGAAAAATGTTGCTGTCATAACACATGGTCCTTATTTATATGTCAAGCAAAAAAGCAGGCTTGAGAACATTTGGAACAAAATAATAGTCTATTCTGCAAACACCCAGGAGCAGTTTGTTTGATGTCAAGACAAAGTCAGCAAAAGTCATTTCTGGGCCACTGCAGAATTGTATTATTTTACTTTTTCCATTTTCTTTTTTGGTCAGATAAAGGATTTTTTAAAATTCCTCAGTTTTAGGAACCTGGTTAATAGTGTCCTCAGGGTTTATGTGGTTTGATTGCACTACAGGACAGAATGATGCAAAATGGAGTCATAGATTGCATAGGGACAGCAACTCTGTTCTATCCAAAAAAAGACTAGATGAGTTTCTTCAAAAATAAATTGCTATTCTCTTCTCATCTTCCTCTTCTAAGTCTTCCTTCCTTCCTTCCCCTTCTTCCTTCCTATCCCTGCCTGCCTGCCTTCCTTCATTCCTTCCTTCCTTCCCCTTCTTCCTTCCTATCCCCGCCTTCCTTCCTTACTTCCTTCTTCCTTTTGTCTAGATTATCCTCTCTATTGCTGGGCCAACACAAGTATTTCATTTTGTTCTATTTGTCTCTAGGGACTCTCCAGGTTAGAGGGGGTAGAGAGTCACATCATAACAGTGTAGGTGTTGGAAGAACTGAAAACCATTTTCAGAAGCTGAAGGTCAATTTTGGGAAATGAATGAGCATCACTATTAGACTAACAGACTTAATTCTACCACTTGGGAAGAGGTGACCTGATCAAAAATCATTGTCAAAAAGAGTTGGTTAAATCAAGTCAAGTCAGCAAGTATTTGTTAATTGTCTATTCTGTTCCAAACACTTGGATACTGTCACTAAACCTGGGAATGTTCTGAGTTGAACCCTAAAATGCCAGGGGTCAGTGTAGCTTCTACTTTACTGCATTCTGCTGTATTTGGGTGTATCCAGTTCTCGGGCTCCAATGGCAGATGTTGGATGCTGTTTTGTTTGAAAGACTAAATCAAGTAACAATAGCAAATACAATAATGTACCAAGCACAGTATACCTGGCTGGAGACACAAAGGAAGGCAAAAATAGCCCCTACTATTAAGTAGTTCCAAATGTGATGAGGAAGACACTGTTTTAACAACTATGTAACACAGGATATTTTACAGGATAGATGGACAGCAATCATTTTGTTCATCTTCATGATTCAAGCTGTAACATGTGTTTATACCAGAAATTTCCCCTCCACTCAATAGACTATCCTGGCTTGAAAACAATTTTCATATATTATAGAATTTTGACATGTCAGAGCTCAAAGATATACTAGAGACCATTTCATCCAATCATTTTGTTTTGCAAGTGAGAAAACAGGTCCAGAGATGATTGTAACAAAGGTAATAAACTTTTTGCATCGTAATTTCTCTATAAAATGAAGGAGCCAGTTTTTTAAAAAATTTCCTTTAAGAATTAGTTGAAAGACAAAATATTTAAATATTTCTCAAATGTTTGAAAAGAATTCCTTCATCTCTCTGTTGAACTCCAGTCTAGCATCACTCATGTGTACCTCCTATAGACATCTCAAATTCAATGTGCCACAATCTTGGGGTCATGCTTGATTCCTTTCTTTCCCATAATTCTCTCCCCCTCCCCAAATCTAATGATTAGCCAAGTTTTGTGGATTCTACGTCCACAACATCTCTGCTATTTGGCCTCTTCTCCGTACTCACACAGCATCTATCTTTATTTGGAAAACTCATCTACTCTTCCTCAATTCTATAATAATTTGTATCCCTAATTCCCAAAGTCATAAAAACATATCTGACCTTGACAGTCCCATACTCAAAAATCTTTTGTGGCTCTCTTTTAATTTCCAGGAGAGAAAATTTTTATATTGGAATTGAAAGCCCACCACAAGCTAACTTTCATCTATTTGGTATTTCTCTTGTACTCTCCAGTCCAAGTCAAACTAGTCTACTAAGTATTTCTTTCTACATTGTTCTATCTCCCACTTTCATGCCTTAATACAAGTTGTTCCTTGCCCATGAGTGGACTGTACTCCATCTTCACTTCCATCTTGAAGAATCTCTTGCTATTTCAAAGCACAATTCAGGTATTACTCCTTGTAAGGCCTTTCTTGATCCCTCACTGCTGAAGGCATTCCCCTTCTCCAACTGAAAATTATGATTTTGTACTATTCCCAACCCAATGGACCACAAGCTTCTGGAGGACAGGGGCTATTTTATTTGTTTGTTTTTGTATTACTAGGACCTAGAAATAGTCTTTTACAAAATAGATGTTTAATGAATATTTGTTTAATTGAATCCAATTATGTATAAATTGGTACATTAATACTAAGACAAACGCTTTCCTCAAATATGGTTACCAGTCTTCACTGATGTAAATCTCAACTTATTTCAACATTGAGCTGCTTTGGTTGAAAAAAATTCAGAACTCTATATATTGTATTAGTATTAAAATTAACCCTCAATTTCTTTCAAAATTACTTGAAGAACCTTGGTTTCATGTGAATACTTTTTAGTAATACTCACTAAGATCCTTATCATGTTTTAGCATTTTGGTCACTATAATTCTAGTACTTGCATTTTCCCAAAAGATATACTCCTTCCTAGTGTAGAGAGGAAATCTAACTTATTCTGTCTATAAGGGAAGAGTTTCCTATCTCTTCCCTCCCTCCAATTTTATTAATCAATCTAACAAAATGGTTAGGCTTTAAAAATAAATATAATATTGTTCACTCTGGCCCCTTTAAAATGTAGAGACCTCTTTGATCAAGAGGAGGAAACTGTGACTAAGTAAGAAAGCTAACCACTCTGTGAGGTGATTAAATAGAAACTTCAGAAGTGTACCAGAATAGTCATGAAGCTCAAGATCTACATGAGTAGGCAGACCCTTTACCTTGGGAATATGAAGAGTGAGTTCAGAGCTCAAAAGAGTGAGGTCAGGAATGCTCCATGACTATTTTATCAAAGAGATTAGACCAGTACCAGACAATAAATTAGGAGGATATCCTAAGAATAAACAAAAAAAACCAAATATATAGATTAATATAGAAAGATAGTACTATGAGGAAGGAAACAGCTTCAGGAAGCAGATTCTTTATACCAGAAGGAATGTTTAAAAGAATTTTTAAATTTCATAAACAAGATTATCTATTCTCTGGGATCTCAGTTATTGATTTGAGAGGACTTCCAGTAATCAAGATTTGTGAGTTTATTCCTTGTTCACTCATTTTTTCTATGCGTATACATCCTTATCATTTCCCCAGAGTTTGATCCTAATATTCCCATGAACATACTGTGTATACTCATTGGGAAGTTTATCCCAGATTTTTAGGAGAATTTGTATCTTAACATATCACCTCAGCAGATACTCTGTCTCTAAGCTAATGGAGTTGAGCTAACTAATTATAAATAAGAAACATAACAGTGACTCAGAGAGATTCTCAAAACCCAAAGGATCATGCTAGAGGCTGTTTTCTGAATACCTTGCCCATCAAAGCAAGTAGGAATTGGGAGAGTAGCCTGGGAGGGGCTAACCTAGAATACGACATGAAAAATGAGATAATGAAGCCATGTCAGCCATATATTTTATATTTCTATGGTAATAATTTAATTCTATTCACATTTATTTGATTCTCATAGTTATTAATGAGAACAATAAAGCAGAGTAGATTAGCGGATAGTAAATTGATCCTTAAAGTTAATAAAACTTGACTTTCTTAAGTCCTGTATCTGATACATACTGTGTGCAAAATCATACTTTGCAATATAGAAAGAACAACATTAGTAAAGAGTTTTGGTATTCCCTCTACCAATGAAAAAATCAGTCTCATCCAAAAAGAATGCATTGAATTATAATGACATTACAAGAAATTAAAAATATGAAGAATTCACAAAAATATGAGGACGTTTGAAGATTTACAGAACAAAGGAAATAGTACTACAAGAACAAAATTAAAAATGACAATGAAAATATAAATAAGAACATTTAAAGGCAATATAACTCAGATCAAAGAAAATGGATGATGCTAATTCTGAAAGATTAAAATTAAAGCATGTGACTTTTGGGTCATATGACTCATAAAATGGAGGGCTATATACTTTCCCTAATATTTATGACTTCTCAAATCTCTCCAAAGTTGGAATTATGCACAAAGGAAAGCAAATTTAACTGCACAGTCTAAGACACCAAGAACTTAAATGAGATTATAATCCAATTAACAAGAAGTGAGAAATCTAATTTTTAACAACTAACTCACCACTTTTTTCCTAACTTTCCACCATGTGAGCAGGATTACACAAGCCAATCCATAGGCTTGTAACAGAACTAAACTCTACCTATCCCTTCTCTTAGTGCCACAGAAAAGTAAAAGGCAGAAGCAGGGTTGTAGCTGGAAAGCAGCATGGCAATGCTCTGTACTGGCACAGAAGTAAGCCAGAAAACTAAAGAACATAAAGAATTTGAGCAAGACACTTCACTAAGCTTTGCAAAGAACCCAGCATTCAACTAGGGCCTGCTCTGTCTCCCTAGAAGTCAAGTTGGGACAGAAACTAACAGGGGTAAGTTATAAGTTGTCAGAGAAGGAGGCTGATAGAGCTTTGAGGCTTAGTTTCAAGGGAGTCAGAAAGCAAACAGTAGTAGAAAATAAAGAAAAAGAGACTGAAATTACCAAAAATCTTTTGAGGAAGAAAACTTAAAGACTTTCAAGGTATCAAAATAAAATGTAACCTCCTAAAACCCCAACAGAGTAAGATTTAGAATAGTAAAATTTTAGGTTAGGGAGAGTCTTTAGAGATCAACATCTATATTTCTTTCTTCATTCTTTCAATTTTCCAAGTTTGAATCACCTACATTATCCCTGAATTATCACTTTCCTTCCCTGAGCATATCCAATCAGTGGCCAAATAGTTTAACTTTTACTTCTACAGAGCTGTCAAACTCTGCCTGCTGTGAGAGGCCCTTAAAATTTCTAAGTTTGATGGAAATCAGATTAAAATGTAATTGGGAAAAGTTTAACAAACTAAATAAAAATACAACACAACATAGATGCTAATTTGTCATTTTCTAATCCAACATGTTGCCAATAGTGATTCCCTCCTATTTGAGTTTGATACTTCTGCAATATATTTTCTCAAATCACACAGCTGCTACCTGAGGTTCAGCCCATCATCATCTTTTACCTGGAATCCTCATTGGTCTCCTTTTTTCAGATCTCTCTCTGCTTAAGTAAAAAAAAGTATTTTTTACTTAAGTGTTCTGACCATGTCAATCCTCCACTCAAAAATCTCTAGTGATTTGAAAAATTCTATTGCTTGTAAGATAAAATAAAAATACCTTTGTTTCACTTTTAAAACCTTTTACAACCTGACCCCAAACATTTTTTCTACCTCATTGGACATTACTTCCCCCATCTTACATACCATACTCCAATTTTCCATCTCTCTTGTCTTTGTGCTAGCCATAACCCATACCTGGAATGCACTCTTGCCTCATTTCTGCCTCATGGACTACTTCCTTGACTCCAACTACCACTTTTGTGTGAAAAATTCATTGTTTTTCCTGTTCCCTAAATGCTAATGCTTTCCCTCCTAAACTCCTCTGTATTTATTGGTATTTATTCTCTATTCTATATATACTTATCTCCCCTCTTACAATAGGAACATACAAATAAGGATTGTTCCACCTTATTTGTATCCTCACTGTTTACCTCTCTGACTGCCATATGGTAGAACCACTATTGTCTGATTTATGGACATATCTAATCCTATCCTCCCTATTTCTTTTATTAATGAAAAAAACTGATATTAATTAATGACAAAGCAAGAATTAGAATTCAGGTTTCCTATTTCCCAGAGTTATTTCCCCCCTATATTTCAGCATCTATTTCTAAAGATCTAAGCAGGATCGTGTATTTAGCATTTATTAAACTGAAATCTGTGTGGAAAAAAAGAAAGCAAGTTCTTGCCACTATGACATATGTGAAGTAGGAATGACAAGTGACATGGACAACCTGCTATAAAGTCTTTCTGGGATACAGAAGCTATCCTATGTTTCCTGTTGGATGAACTATTTATATTTAAGGGCATGGCCCTTTTCATTAGAAATTCCTTCAACAGAACTTCCTCTATAAATAACTGATTTCTTTCCTGTCCTAATCTATTTGGCAGTTTGTGGTTTTATAACCTGTCATGGCTTTCAAAAGAGAGGAGTTGTCAGATTACAAAATACCCTGTAATAGAAAATCTCTAAAAATAAATGTTGAGCAAGCATATACCATTTTTCTTTTGAAAGAGACTAATGAGATGAATAAGATGAAATGGGGTAGCAGAAGCATCTCTCTTTATTGTTCAGACTATATTTCCCATTTCTTATTTATTTCCTTATGATTTCTATGGCTCTATTTTCAATGATTATCTAGTTACTAATTACAATTAGGAGAAAATTGGGGCAGCTAGGTGGCGCAGTGGTTAGAGCACCAGGCCTGAAGTCAGGAGGACCTGAGTTCAAATCTGGTCTCAGACACTTCCTAGCTGTGTGACCCTGGGCAAGTCACTTAACCCCCATTGCCTCAGCAAAAAAGCAAAAAAAAACAAAAAAAAAAAACCAATTAGGAGAAAATTACTTACCTACCCTATTCTACTCTCATTAAAAGTAGAACGACTATTTTAGGTGTCCCTGGTATAAAATATTCATAGGGTCACAGATTTGGGCATCTTAGAGCTCACTGAATCTAAATGTTTTATTTTACAGATACAGATAAGGTTCAGAGAGGTGAAGTGATTTTGCCAGAGTAACACAGCTAAGAACTGCCTGAGGTGAAATTAAAATCTTCCAAATTCCAAAGAGGATACAATTTGTATTTGGCTTATCAAAGTGATTCATTCTTTACCCATGGCAGAGTCAGTTGGATGTGATTCTGCTATTTGGGAAATGCCACAAATTACACCATAACTGTAAGTACATTTATTAATAGAGGCCTACTTTAGAACTCTGCAGTTTAAAAAGTGCTTTCCTTATGAATACTTTCTGAAAGAGTGAATAGAATCATGATTGTACCTTTTTGTATCCAGTAAGCATCAGACCCAGGAATAGAACCAAAATATTCTGACTCTACATCTGGGGCTTCTCCATGACACAACAGATAAGAAGTCCTGCCCAGAAGCCTGTCAAATTTTCCCCTGGCAAAGTAACTAGGAGAAGGAAAATGCTGGCACTGAGAAAAATGTTAGCAATCATCTAAATCCTTGCCATAAACAGACCAATGGTTAAAAAGAAAAGGGATCAAGTAATTTCTTTTTTTTTCTGGAAGTATCAGGAATGAACTCAGAATACTATAAAGTGTTCATGCAGAAAGTAGGAATTGCTATTATTATAATCAGTGTTAGGAAATGGAACAAGCTATTCCTATGTGTGTAGGAGGCCACAGACAGTGGGGGAACTCTGGGTGAGGTATAATACCCTTCAGCCCAGAAGGAACCAACTGACAATACCTGGTTCTCCCCTAAGGTCTTCTCAATCTTCCTGAGAAGTCAGGGGGCAGTGACAACCTGTGCTGTAATTAAAGCAGAGTGATACCAACTGGCAAAGAGACATCTTCATACAATAGCAAGTTGTTTATGTGGTCCTGCATGTACAATATATAGTTAGTGCATGTGCAGTGCCACTATAGTTATTTAAGAGTATTAAGATATATAAGGCTGAGAGAATTTGGAATTAATGGAGTCCATGTTTAACTATCTATGTGAGTCCTACCTCTTCACTCCTCTTCTAGGATCAAGGTCTTGGGCTGGTACCAAGGTCCTCCAGAGAGCTAGTCTGAATAAAACATATGTGGAAACTACAAAAGCTTCAAAAATGAGAACATTTTAGGCTGTAGTAGATAATTCTCTCTAGAGATCAGTTAGATAAAATGAAAGAAGTCATGCCAGTAAGAGGAAGGATGCACTTATCCTTCCAATATACATGAACCTAAATTTCTATAATTGCTACCATCTCATGACTCAAGGATTTCTCAGTAATGAAAAATAAAGGATGAAAAGATGGATATGCTGATGCATTGCAATATAAATGAATACCTGAGGAAAATGTTAACAAAATGATGGAGGGATCACAAGTTACACAAGGAGGTGTGATGACTACAATGAAAGCAGCTGCGTCAAGTTCTGTTGCTATACATTCCTGACTCCAGCAATCTTAGGATTAAAGGTCCTAATGTTTTCAAAATAAATATCAAAGATGATTGTGATTTTTAATAAAGGTGCAGAGGGCCACAGACAGTGGAGAAACTCTGGGTGAGGTATAAGACCCTTTAGCCCAGAGAGAACCTGCTGACAATGTCTGGTTCTGCTCTCACCTCCCCTAAGGGCTCTCAGCCTTCCTGAGAAGTCAGGGGGCTGTGATAATCTGTGATGTTGTTGAAGCAGAGTGATACCAAGTGGCAAAGAGTCATCTACATACAACAGCAAGTTGTTTATGTGGTCCTGCATGAGCAGTATATAGTTAGTGCATCTACAATGTGCTATAGTTAATGTGAGGGTATTACGATATATAAGCCTGAAAGAATTTGGAATAAATGGACTCTATGTTTGACCATCCTCCCGGGTCTCAGCCTCATCACTCCTCTGCCTAGACCAAGGACTTGGGCTGGTCCCGAGATCCTCCAGAGAGTTAGCCTGGACGGTATATTTTGGCATTCCAGCGTGGGGGCTCTAGAAAGCACACTACATAAAGGTAATTACAGTACAAATGTTTTTGAAAAACTGAACAGAAAATTGTATGTTATATAACAGGAATTTCTGGAGTTGTTAACCCTGGCAATGTAGCATTAAAAATGTTAAAGTGCTTGTGGAGCCCCTGGGCTCTGACCACATAGACCAGGACATGCATACTTAGGGCAGAAATTCAAGTTAAAGAAGAGCATCTGGAAAATTGCTGTTGGGTCAGTGCTAGATGAAATCTGCTTTGAGAACCTGGGAAAGACCAACCGAAATGATCCATGCTCCTGAGTCTGGGCACTGACCTATTGTTTAGGCTTTGCTGAGGGTCTAGAAATCTTATTATTTTGATATATCCCTAACAGCTTTTTGTTAAGTAACAATGAATTTGTAGTGTTTGGCCTGCCTACTGCTGAGTGTTAATGTTTGGTCCAAAGTAGATCATGAGGCTGGGAAATGCTTCCACTGAGTCTATTGATAGTAGTTGATTTTATTATCTTTCAAAAAATTGGGCATAGCTATGCATTCACAAATGATCTCAAATGAAATGAGGAATTTTTCTATGTAGTACAGATATTGAATCACATGATCTAAATGGATAAACCAGTCATTTTAGACTAACATAAAAATCCAAGACAATACCTACAAAGGGGCAGAGCAAAGAGAAAAAACACCTGGAAGCCGCAGCACATACTCCAGAATGCTCTTTCTCTCTCAACTGTTGGGTGGTAGGCATTAAAAGTGGTAAAAAATATAGAAGGGAGATGAGAAAAAACTAAATATGACTGATCACAGCAGATCACAGCTCCCTATGGACTCAGTGAGGCAGCAGCATGTCATAGTGAATAGAGCTGAATTCTGTTAAAGTCTCTCATTTAATATATTAGCTGCATGATCACGGGCAAGACAATGAAACTCTTAGTGCTCCAAGCAACTATCTAAGATAATAAGATAAAAAAAATTATTTATCTGCATTGATAGAAGTGGCTTCCTCATCTGGTGTTTTTCTATCAATGGAATGACAGGTCCAGTTCCTGAAATGGTGGCAGCTTGATTACTCAATAGATAAAATATTGAACCTGGAGTTAGGACGACTTGAGTTCAAACCTTCCTTGGACACTTAGTTGCTGTGGGACCCTAAGCAAAGCCACTTAATTTCTGAAAGTTTCAGTTTCTTTATCTGTAAAAAAGGGGTTAATAATAACACCTACCTCTGAGGGTTGTTATGAAAATAAAATGAGATAATTATAAAATGATTTGCAAAATCTTAAAGTGCTATATAAATGCTAGCTAGTATCAGTTTATCCCATTTACATTAATAATACAATATATGTTATATTATAATAAAATGTATCATTTTTCTCCCTCAAGAATTAGGGACTTTTCCTGCTAAAGTACTGCTTAATATTCATAATTTAACACCCAAGATATTGAATGTATTTGTTTAATATTAATATGTTTTATTCCACTGGAAATAAAGCAGTAAGATATATGGGGAGGGGGAACAGAAAGAGGTTTGTACTTAGCTCCAGGTTGGTGTTCAGTAATTTTTCTGTCATGTCTGATTCTTTGTGACCCCATTTGGTAATCTCTTGGAGATACAGGAATTATTTGCCATTTCTTTCTCCAGCTCATTTTACAGATGAGGAACTGAGGCAAATAGGGTTGTTACTTCCCCAAGATCACACAGCTAGTAAGAGTCTGAAGCCACATTCAATTTCACGTCTTCCTACCTCTAGGCTCAGCACTCTATTACCGTGCCATCCAATTACCCTTGGAGGTAGTGCCTCTGTTGATAAAAGTATAGAACTCTCCAAACACTGAAGAATGAGAGCAGACAAAGTAACAGGTATATACAAATCACTGGTAATTATTAATGCAATTAAGCTAACATGCACACAAACTATGTTTATTTTCCTGGTACCCTTTAAGGCTAGTCCCTCTCCTCTGAGATTATCGCCGATTTACCCTGTATACAACTTTTTATTTTCTTTTGGACATAGTTGTTTGCATGACTTTATTTTTTTTTTCATTAGACAATAAGCTCCTTGAGAGCTGGGATTGTTTTTGCTTTTCTATTTATTCTTATGCTCAATCTAGCATCTGACATGGAGCAGGTGACTAATAAATATTTGTTGACTTACTCCAGAGAAATCAAGGGACTCTTCTTATAGGGACTTTCAAGGGACTTTCCTCAATTGCCAATAGCTTATAAAAGAGCAGGAAAGTGAGGTTTGCCAGATTAGTTATTTTTAAAACCAGCATAACCAAGACTCTTTTAGGAAAACTATCTGAAGTTTCAGCCTTGTTGGTTATCCATTGCAATCTGCTGTACGAAGGCTGGGGCATTCCACTCATTATATTTATAGACTGGTGGAACCCAGAGATATTTCTCTTATATTAGTGCTGGAATTGTAGTTAAAGTGATGGACTTAGAGTAAGGAGGATCTTAGTTCAAATTCTGTCTTGGGGGCAGCTAGATGGCACAGTGAATAGAGTACCAGCCCTGCAGTCAGGAGGACCTGAGTTCAAATTTGAGTTCAAATCACATTTCCTAGCTGTATGACTCTGGGCAAGTCACTTAACCCCAATTGCCTCAGGGAAAAAATTCTGCCTTAAGTAAATTAGTTATGTAACCTTGAGCAAGTCACATTCTTAGCCTCGATTTTTTCATCTATTTCATGGCATTGTTCTGAGAACCAAATGAGATAAAATAAGCAAAATGTTTTGCAAACCATAAAGTCCTATGCAATACTATGATGATAATGCAAACAATTTTCCTTATGTAAATACGTGAAAGATAGTGAAAATGTCATCTCATTGGTTGAAGGTATGAAGCATTGCACTCATTTCCAATAGGGTGAATAATGGGTTCATTATTCTTTCCCCATTTCTTTTTGATTCTTAAAAAACTCCTCATATTCTTTTATTTCTAGAGTCTATAAAAATCAAGTCATTT
Source organism: Myrmecobius fasciatus (assembly GCA_023553655.1). Lineage (NCBI taxonomy): Eukaryota > Metazoa > Chordata > Mammalia > Dasyuromorphia > Myrmecobiidae > Myrmecobius > Myrmecobius fasciatus. The sequence goes on from JAJPUD010019308.1 coordinate 17,906, forward strand.
GCAAAAGTAAGTCATGAGCTTCATAGAATTAACTTTCCCCCACAGGCATCCTAATGCAGGTAAATTTATCCTCTACATTAATAACAATGCTCCTAATAATATTGTTAGCAAAATTAGGTTACTTTCAGATGATTGAGCATTTTCTATAGTGGTTAATTCAGTCCAGGCAGGATCAGAGAATTCTATGAATAGGTTATAATTAACATCTGCCAAAGGTGTTCAAAGTAAAACATGATACTGAAGTACTAAGTAACTAGAAATAGAATAATAACCATTTTTATCAATTACCTAAATATCTCATCACTAACAGATTAATTCTTGCCTTCAATAATTTGAGGATAGCATAATCACTTACTATCAAGCATATACATATAAAGTATTCAAAATAATGTACACAAATAGTTTTTAACTAGTAAGTAAATTTCCTTTTCAAATATCAGATATAGATGCTTTAAAAATATTTTTGAAAATAATTAATTTAATTTGAATTAATTGTTAAAGATTCTTTTCTGTCAAATATGGCATTCACATCTAAACTTCTCTAACTGGTATTCAAGGCTCCATCCTACCTTTCTAATATAATCTATCTCTTCATAATAACTCCTGGTTCAAGAAAATTGTTTTACTCATCATCCCTAATATATTGTTTATATTAACCTAGCTTCATATTTTTATTTCTATTTGTCCATCAACCTAAAATAGCTTACCCATTTCTTTCTGACTATATAAATCATATCATGCCCTCAATATTCAGTTCAAAGGCCAACTTCTCTACATGACTTCTTGGACCACTCCCAGTCTTAAGTATTCTGTCCCTCACCTAAACTTGTGTATAATTCATTTGGCAATTAAGCAAATGCTGCCTTGTAAATTCTGTAGTGTTTCTGCCAGTGGCTGTTCTTTAAATATTTTTATTGCTAATTTCTTCCAAGGTTATTGTAATATCTCCAAAGAAACTGTAAAGTTCTTTACTAAAAAACAATAGCCAAGGTTTATTACTTTGTATCTGTTAGTATACCTAGCATGTGTTTAATAAATATTTATTAAGATCTGTGGGTGAATTTGGCATAAAGAGGCAAATAGGTAGCATGGAAATCTATGCAAAATTTTATTTTTCATCCCCCATGTTTGGGCATATACCATGATGTGAACAGAATGGAGGATCTTATAGTTTTGTGACAGATAAAGAATTTCTAACAGTAGGAAAGGGAGAAGGCATCTCCAACTAATTCAATCCACAAACTCCAACTGAAAATAGCCTTTATACCTGGGCAAAATATTTTGCTAAGCAATGAAACAAGGCAAACAAAAATAATACATTATCTGTCTTCTAGGAGTTTGCATTCTACTGAAAGGAGGATACAATACATAAACAGATCATTAAATAAAGATAATTAAAGGAAAACAAGCCTGAACAATTGGTGGAGTTGGAGGGTAAAGGGGGATTTTAGAAAGTGGAATCATACCTGAAGCTTAAAAGAAGTTAAGGATTCCAAGAGCTAGAATCACATAGAAGGACAACATGCAAAAGCATGAGAAGAGGGGATGGTATATTGAATTTGGGAAATAGCTTATGGTCCAGTTGGCCTGGAATGTAGAGCATAGGAAGTGGTTAAGTATGAAATAAGGTTGGAAAGGTAATGGTGGAGCCAGATTGTAGAGTGCTGAAAAGGAACCATTATGAGAGATGTTGTGAAGGTAGAATCAATAGGATTGGACAGTTAGTTGGATATGGGGAGAGGGTATGGCAGAAGGAAGGGTCTAGGATAACTCTAAGGTGATGAACTTCGATGACAGAAATGATGCTATTACTCCTTATGTTTGAAACACAATCCCACAAAACATGTCTCAGCCTGGAATGGGTCTTATTCTAGAGATTTGACCTACCTGCACCCTATTTTGGGATGCTTCTCCATGCCAACACAGTTTCCTGGGTACATTTAGGGATACTGCTCCAAATTATCTTCCCTTATTCCAAGACAGATGGTGCTTGAGTATTCTCTGGAACCTCTTTATTCCTCATCAGTGAATCAAAATAGGAGAAATGAATGGATCTTCCAGACCAACCCTTTGAGCATGAAATCAACTTTCATATAGTGTTGGCCACTTGCTGAGATACTAAAGTATCCACACATAAATTAGAGACTATGCAGTCCAAATTCTTATTTTAGAGAGATGAGGAAATGGAGATCCAGAGAGATACATGACATTCCAGGTCATCTAGAGAATAAATAGTAGAGCCAGTATTTAAACCTAGATCCTTTGACTCAAAAGTCATTGCTCTACTGTTGACTTGATTTTCTAGGAAGTGTCATGGGAACACATTCAGAGTTGGTAGAAAAACTTTCTCAGTCTTTTCCCAGAATCCATCTCTGTTCTAAGAGCCTCTTTGGCTGTAGAATGCAGTTTCAACTATTCACATGGCTAATTTTAACCCTTTTTTAATCCACCATATACATTGTATCCCCTTAAGTCATAAGATATTAGAAGTATTTGAATATAGATTATTTCTTATGATGACATCTTCCTTCAAATATTCATCTTCCAATGTCACCTACTGCTGTCTCACATTGTCACTTTCCCTGGGGCGATCAACTATTTCTAAGTAAATCTCAAAGGCTTTCACTTTTTTATTCATCCATTCAATTTAATCACAATGGGGTACAGACATGAGAGAAATACATTAGGCTCCCTTTCTGCATTTTTTCCCTCAACCTTCTCAAATGAAGTTGACTTTTGCCCAAGGAGAGCCAAAGAAGGACAGAGAGGGCAGCTTGGAAAATTAATCCTGTCTCACTTTTTAGAAAGTACAATTCAGTTGGTTCAGGTTCACTCATCGACTTTCACACTGAGTTTCAGTATATAGTGGCCCATTGGAGGAATTCACAGTGGCAGGTTCCAGATTTTGATATTTTGAAGTTTGATTGTAAATTAAACCATTTACTTTATCAAGACCCTGGCCTTTAAGTAAAGTGGTATCTATTTACAAGATAAAAGACACAATCTTTGAAACTTACACTAATGTTGGCATGAAATGTCCATGAGAACCACATTTTTCTTATCTTTTGAAGCATTAAAACCTTTTCCATACAAACTTAAGGTATAATGTTCCAGAGATCCTTTCAGTTCATTTGGCTGAGTGACAATAAAGCAATAACAAATCTATATAATATAGCTTTTTTTTTCCTTTTCAGAGAGGGAGGGGGAATAGATTCAATTTTAGGTGCTCTTGGGAACATTTTCTCTTGTTATTATGGCATAAGGCTTCAATCTCAACTTAAAAATTCACTAGGGTATTGTTCATTTTTATTTATTTATTTATTTTTATTAAAAGCTTTTTATTTACAAAACATATCAGTGATTTTTCTACATTGACCTTTGCAAAAATCTTTTTTTTCCAAACTTTTCCCCTCCTTCTCCCCACCCCCACCCCTAGATGACAGGTAATCTAATACATGCTAAATATGATAAAATTATATGACCAATCCAATATATGTATACATATCTATACAGTTATCTTACTGCACAAGAAACATCAGATCTAGAAAGAGAAGAAAAAAACAACCTAAGAAGGAAAACAAAATGCATGGAAATATTCACAGAAAGCGTTAAAATGCTGTGTTGTGGTCCATACTCAGTTCCCACAGGCCTCTCTCTGGTGTTCATTTTTATTTTGATCGTATATTCATTTAAGAAGCTGCTGCTATGTAGTAAAGAGCTGACTGGTATCAAAAAGACCTGGGTTCAAATTTTGCCTTGGACACATAATGGTTGTATAACCCATTAATGTCTCAGTACCTTAAGCAACTCTCCAAGATTATATATATAAAAGTTTTGAAGCAGGTGTCATTGTTCATTGATAAACAACTTTATACCCAAAATCAATACTAATAAAATCTCAGGTCCTATCTCACCCTTCATCTTCTCCAAATCCAATTAGAAAGGATGTGAAAATTTCTTCTTACCAGGTATTAAGTATTTAATAAATACAATGAAATTTATTTTTTGGCCAACATAAAGTGATAAGAGCCAGAGGAAGGCCTCTAGAATACCAGATCTTTTATGGAGAAGCCATAGAAAGCACCGGACAAAAAATTCTCAGGAGGAGGATAGGGGATGTTATCACTTCACAGATGAGGAAACTGAGGGCCAAAGAAGCTGAGAGACTTGCCAGAATTAAATAGTGAGAAGGTGTCTGTGTTTTAAACCAGGATCTTCCTGACTCCAAATCCAGAGCCCCAGCCATTATTTAAACCTTCCTCAAGCTAAGATTTATAGAGGACTATACCCCTGGAGGGAGTAACCATATGCACAACAGAAGATCCAGTGATATATGGAAGTCTGTTGGTATAAGACAATGTTTTGTTCTACCTCCCCTAATTAAAATTTGACATTTCATTAAAGCCAACTTCAAGTACTAGATCTCTTACTAATTAACAAGTAAATTAAAGACCATTTATTAGATTATTTACTATCTGCAAGACATTGAGCTGGGCTCTTCTATAAAACCTTGTTTATAATACAAAGTAATATTTCCCTTCTTCTATTTATTACAATATGCATAAGCTATAACATACAACCAGTACTAAATTATATACTCATTCTTATAATGCTTCCTGTTTGTTATCTGAGCTACTCTAGAGGGAAAAGATCTTCAAGATACTTTTATTAATCTTCACTTTATTTATAACTTTATCCTCTATCTATATGCACATCAAACACTTCAAGCTTCCCTGTCCCACTACATAAACCCACTTAATCTACCACCCCACTTGAACATAATACACCAAAGACTCAAGATCTCTGAGGAGGTATGGAGTTAAGTATGCTTTTTTTGGCTCTTCCCCAGGGTTTAGAGCATTTTTCATTTCCTGATTAACTACAGATCAGGCACCAGATCTTGAAGACTGGGCTTGTGATATCTAGCAATATAACTAAATGGCAACTGAAGAATATGAATATAGTATTTACTACAATAGGAAAAACAAGACAAAAATGACACCTGAATGATAGATATCTCAGATATCTTTTGAGGGATTAGTCTAATTACCCTGTATACTAAAGGTAAATATGAGTTACTGGCAAAATTCAGATACTAGGTATATGGAACGCCTTCCTAGCACCTACCACAATACTCTTTGTACATAATACTCAGTCATTTGACTGACTGACTAAAGAAAGAGAAAGTGAACATAATTCTGAGACAAGATGAATTATTGAAGTAAGATTGATTTTGTTACTTCCCCTCATACTTTTAAAGTTGTAGCCATATTGTTCTCCTTGGTGTCCCCTTTTTACTCTATCATCTAGTAGAGTCTTGTAAATTATAAAAAGCATCACGATTACCAGAAATTTTGGTGCTTGAAGAAAAAGGTTGGGAGGAAGGCAGGTAGGCCTACTGAAAACATATTAGATCTTAGTACACAAAGCCCCAACATAGGAGTGGTTTTTGGACAATGTCTTGTGAGAAAGAGGCAAGATATCAGGATATAATGTGTGGGTAAAGAGTAGTTCCTAGGGAGAAAGCAAGGTAAGATACCAGGGAAGAGAGCAAGACAGGGCAAAAGCAAGAAAATTCGCCTGGGATATTGGAAGGTCTTGGGATCTCATCTTAGTGTCACCAACATCACACTACTGTCAATCTTAGGTATTGCCATGAAAAGAATGGACAGTGCTCAAGATCTAAAATACAAAGTGAAACTCAGGGAATAAACTACCTTGTCCAGGTACTGTCATTCTGAAAAGTAAGATCTCTTTCCCAGAGTCTACTTTGAGGACGCACAGTGAGATAGGAGTTAGTCAAGGGACACAGTAAAGAGATAAAGCAGATACAAAGAAAACCAGCAGTGGGACCCTAGCCACAATAAACTGGAACAAAATGAAACAGCACAAATAATAGCAAATAATACCCGTTGTAGGGAGGGACACAAAAAGACTACAAGAACTGGGTTAGAGAATAAGATAGCTGCCGTAGGAAGGAAACATGTCCCCAGTATGTCAGTAACCTGAAACAAGTCTCATCCTAAGTATAATTTGTTGAATTGTAGTAGATAGTAATAACCTTGTCTTTACTTTTTTTGGTATTATACACAATAAATTGAGCAATGTTTATTGCTCAGCAGTTGCTTAATATATAATTATTGCCAATTTTTAGAAGCTTATGCCTCCCACCTACCAATCTGGCCAAATATATTTTACCTTTTCACCCATCATTATTACTATTATATCCCTGTAAAACATAGTTTCTTTTAAAATCATTCCAGGTGGCATAAAGATTAAAACTGATTTTAATACTACTTATAAAAATACAGATAGATTTATCTGTGTCCTTAAAATACTTCTAAAATGCAGAACCTGTATTTTTAAAAATGCATTGATTTATTATTTGAAAACAATATTCCAAATGACTAATTTCCTAGGTCTAAATTCTTCTCACATGCTGTGGTAATTTGGAGGTGATAAGGACAATTTCACACCCACAAGGTAATAGCTGCCATGTTAGTATATTATTGATGTTCATATAAGCAGTCACCAGGTACACCCTTCTCATTGTCTACCAGTTATTGGGTTTGACCTTCTCAGAGGATGATGAAGTTTGCCTAAATCAACCATAGAATTAGGAAACTGGCTTTTTTCCCCTTTATATTTATTATTTGGTAATATTCAATGCCGAATGCATCCCTTCCTCATTCCTTACCCTGGAAGAAGTCATTCTTTGTAACAAAAGAAAACAAAACAAACAAACCCAAAAGAAAAAATTTGGTTTACCAAAAGCACCCAAGCTCAATGACTAACTGGAAGTCAACAGAACATTCCATACCCATGAAAAGGTTCCCTATTTTTGCAAAGAAGAGTAGAAGGTCTTATTCTCAATTTTTTTCTTAGGATCCAAACTTGGCCATTTAAATTACACAATTTTGTTTCATTTTATTGTTTTTTCTGTAACCATTTGAAATTTTGCAGGTTGCCTAACTGATTTTCAAGTTATTGGAGAATCAAAATAGGGGTCAATGACAGTTTCTTTTTAAAAAAAATTATTAGCATAATAAATTCCTAATGAGGAAATGCCTTCTGCCAATCAGTGCCAGTTCTATAATTTAGTCTTATAGATTGCCCACAGCACTGAGATTTTCATTAGATCTGGGGTCGTACAGTTAGTATAGACCAGAAGTAGCCCTTAAATAAGCATTTCAGATTCTAAAACATATTTTCTCTATGTTATATGCCATGCTACTTCTCAATGTGGTACAGTAGAAAAAGTACTAGATTTGGAATCAGAGAACTTGGGTTCAGACTTTACTTCTGTTGCCTGTGTGACTTAGAGGGACTCATTTAACCTCTCTGTATATTAGTTTCCCCATCTACAAAATAAGGATAGTGGACTAGATGAATTCTTTTCCATCTTTAAATCTATAATTCTATGATCTAAATGTATTAAAAATGAAAATGCAGTGATCAGAGAATATAAGAATTGGTAGCTGCATTTTCATTTTTAAAAATATATTTAGATAACTTGGTAAGGTTATTTAACCTACTTTCACCAATATATGCTCATAAATATTATAGCTCTTAAGTAACTTACATACATATGCATATACACATACATATACATACACATACATACATACTTTTATTATCAGAATCTGTAGGTAGAATGAAAAAATAAGGAGAGGTACACAGTGGGGAGACTGCATAATGATTTGAACTTTATTGCTAAAGTAAATGTAAACTTTACCACTTTTTATTTTAATGAAAAATGCTGCAGAGGAAGCTATTAGCAAAGGGGCAGCAGGAGTAGAATTTATACCAGGAATGTAAAAAAGGTTTGAAATAAAGAAAATTATTAACATAATTGATTGCAGAATAATAAAAGTTTTAAAAATCATATTATTATATCAATAAATGCGGGAAAGGCTTTAATAAATTACAACACTCATTTCTATTAAAAACAATTGGAAATATTGGTATGAATAGATTTTTTCTTAATTTGATAAAAAAAGTATTTACCTAAAACCATCAACAAGCATTATTTGAAATAGGAATAAGTTTAGAAGTCTTCCAAGTAAGATCAGATGTGAAATAAATGATGATATTACTTTGATTAAATCATGTGTCTAGATGGTACTAAAAAGTTTTAAAGCAAAGGAATTTGTAGTTGAATTCTTCAGAATATTTAGGTATCATGTATTAAATAAAGCCCTAAAATGTATTTTAATATATTTATACTTAAAATATTCTTATTTCTTGTTTTTTTTAAGCAGGAAAGTCTAAGCTCAGGGCAAAATTATAGTTATTAAAGTGTCAAATACATTTTAATTTTCTTTGCAAAAACTTTCATGTCATAGAATTGTCAAGTCAAAAGAGGCCAAACTTTATAGGTCAGTTACCTCTTCCCCTGCTTCCAGGAAGGGTATATCTAACTAATATCATCATTTATTCATACTTATTCAATGGTTAGAGAATACATTCTTGGGCTTAATTCCAGCCAAGTACTCTATGAATTTTGGAGAATGCTTTCCTCTTCTCCTCTCTACTTTTTTTCTCTCCCCTCTCCCCCCCCAAAAAGAAAAAAAAATCCCTTTCTCTTAAGTATGCCTATCTTTGTATGTATGAAAATGAAAAAGCATTTTTTGAGATTTGGTTTGGCAGCCCCAAAACTCAGAATACAAAACTAAAGGAACATGATCATTGTATTCTAAGAAATTAGCATATAAACAAATTACATATACATATTAAAATTTTCTTAAAGCACTATTCATTAGGAATATGGACTGCACCTGTTATTTCACCAATATAGGAAATTCCCAGAAGAGGAAATTCCCTCTACCAATGAGGGTTAATAACTTTCCTGTAATTTATGGTCTTATAGAATTGTCAAGAGTATTGAGAAATTAAGTGACT
>JAJPUD010019309.1:0-26801 GCA_023553655.1 Myrmecobius fasciatus
AAGAAAGAAAGAAAGAAAGAAAGAAAGAAAGAAAGAAAGAAAGAAAGAAAGGAAAAAGAAAGGAAAAGAAAGAAAGAAAGAAAGAACAAAAGAAAGAAAGAACAAAAGAGAAAGAAAGAAAGAGAAAGACCCTTCCCCTCCCTCCAACACCTCTTCCTTCTCGCCTCTGCTGCCCAGATTTTTTTCCTCTTAGGGACTTGGCTCCAATTCTTGAAGTGGAATTCTTCCAACAGCTAGTCGTCAGGTCTACCATTTGACTGAGTTTTCCTTTCATACATAGGACCAGATGTCTGTCAGATTCTTCTAGCCAATCCCAAGATATTTTCTATTCAACTCTCTGTGCCTTCATTCAATGATCCAAACAAAGTAATGCTTTCAAGTTGAGTAAAGACTTATTTACATTTAGTTCATGATTGATTGATTCATTCAAGGTGTCAGGACCTTCTCTGAGCATTAGCATGAGTATAAGGCACAGATAGAAAAATGGACTCAAAATGGTGTCCTCAAGGCCATTTAATATGAAATCATGGAGGATGCTTAGTTTGAGAAGAAAAGTTTTAGGAAATATATGATAATTCACTTTGTATATTCAAAAGGCTGCCACTTGAAAGAGGAATTGTATTTATTCTGTTTGTGCGTAGAGACCAGAAAAGTCAAATTTAGGCCTGATACAGGCAAATTTGCTAAAAACTTGCAGCTATCATGAGCTACCTTGGAAGAACTGAGTGCCCTTTCATTAGATGTCTTTAAACAAAATGTTGGAAGAGTATTTGTAATCTCTGTGACTTTGGACAAATCATTTTTCTCTTCTGTAAAAAGAAAAGAGTACATTAATTCTTCTTTTCCCGTTATAAAGTTATGAAATTACAAAGCCAAACTACTTTTCAAACAATTACAAAATGCCCAATTGTCTTCTTAGTTGATAGAACCACTTCGTGATTCAGATAAGGAGGAGTCTATAGTTTTCTTTTTTGGATCACAGATGCCTGGTTTGTAAGGCTGTTTCCTCTGACCTCAAATTATTTAGAAGGGCTGCTGAAAACCTGAGAGAAATGCAAATTACAATTTCACTGAATACTAGCACTAACACCTTCTCTCCTCTCTTTAACTCCTCCTGAATTCAGTAAATTCGGTGCTTAATTCAATGTTTCTTGAGCATGATAACTGGTTTTCCTTACCATCCTTGATGGTCTTCTGTTCTAGCAGAGAGAATGTGAGAGGGGTGAAATGGAACAAGTTTCCTTTGAGCAGTTATTCGAATTCAGCTATATTTAAAGACCAGAAATTAAAATCTATAAGAGCACTTAAATGCTATCTAATCCAGCTCTCTCATTTTACAGTTAAAAAAAAAAAACTGAGGTTTAGAGAGCTTAAATGACTTGATCAAGAGAGATGAACAGGACTAAGAATTAGGTGATTTAGCTCAATTCTCCCTGAGTCTTAGAAAGGTTAAGTAAGCAACCTAAAGTTATCCAGGTAATGTGTCAGAGGTGGGATTCAGATTCTGACTGCCAAGTTCAGCACACTATATGTTTTTTTTAATAAATATTGTTGAATTGAAGAACAATCCCAAATAGGAGAGATAGCTCTCACAGTTACTAGAGAGCTAACCCCAGGATTGCAAGGATCAGGTTTAAATCCTGCCATCCCTGAGATGGGTTCGGTCACCGAACCTCAAAAGGCAGCAGAACCTCAGAACAGAGTCTCGGCAAAGCTGCTTTGATGGAAGGAGTGTCTTCCTCAAGAGCAGATGAAATACGGGTCTAGTTAATGGCACTGAAGACAATTACTTTCATGTCCCTGACATTTCACGCCTTTCAAATCACTGTCCCCATCACAACCATGTGAAGTGCCCTGTGTATGTTAACGGGCAAACATTATCCTTATTCTTCAGATGAGGAGCTTGAGGTTCAGAGAGCCTCAATGAATGGCCCATGGTCATACAGCTAGCGAGCATAAGAGTGAGGTTACCAACTGAGGTTTCCTGACTCTCCCTCCGACATTCTTTCCACACTGAACAAAGAGGTTGCTTCATGCCCTTCAGGAAAGGGGTGGAGAGTCTTCCTGAATGTGGCTTGGGTAGGAGCCTGCTTGGTGGTTTTAGTTTTTAGTTTTTTTTTGGGGGGAGGTTAAAATAAACCTGTCCTTTAGGCAATATCTTGATGGGGAATTTCAGGCCCTTTGTAAGAAAGTCAAGAGTGGAATTCTCATCTTCAAAGCCAGGATGGAGGCAAAACAAGTCAAATTTTGATTTTCTCAGGGGAAAACTTGGTTGGGGACATGAATCATTGAAATTATTATTGACAAAGAAATGGGGTCTGCCATTTTAGGGTCTGGGACCAAAATAACACTAAATGCCATTAAAAATCAGCTTTGTGTTGTCTGATCATCAGAAGGTTAAGATTAAAGGCAAAATCAATATCAAATTAGAAGAAAAGTTACAGATGATGTATACAACTGCAGCAGCTCCCATCCAACCTACTTTCAGTGAACTGTCGCCTCTGAAACGCGTCCTTCGTTTTGTATTGCCACATTTGTGTACGTGTGTGTAGATCTTGGCAACCCCAAACAGGAGCAGGCTGCAGTGGCCCTTCCTCCCTTTCTGGTCTTCTCACGTCTCACTCCACTCTTTACGCTGTGATCCAGCCCTGCTGGACAACCCACAACACCCTTCTCTCATCTCTGGGCCTCCGCGTCCAGCTGGCCCCCCTCCCTGAAACTTCCCTCCACACCTCCGCCTCTGGGAATCTCTGATTTCCTTTGAGGCTCTCAGCTCAAGCATCACCTTCTATATATAGCTGTTCCTGATCCCCCCAGCTCCAAATGCCCCCTTCCCAAAATGACACTGTGCCCTTTGTAACAATTTTACTTAATTTCTGCTTCTGTAAGCACGTGCTGTCTCCCCCATTAGACCGAGCTTTTTAAGGGCAGGGTTGTTTTAATGCTGTCATTGATCCCAGGGCTTAGCACAGAGGGAATAGCACTAAGGAGAGCAGGGAACTTGCAAAGTCAGAAAAACCTGGATTCAGATCTTTTCTCTGACCCTCAGACCCCAGCTGAGCAGATAACCTCATTATTCTCTGCCTCAGTCTCCTCATCAGTAAAATGGGAATAATAACACTTGCTTCTAAGGTTGTTGTGAAGCTTACATGTGATGATGTATATAAAATGCTTTGCAAATCTTAAAGCACTGGATAAATGCTATGGTTGCTATAAATTAGCTTATTGGATGTGGATACAAATGACAGGTTTTTTTCCTTTCAAACTTCCTTACTGTATCTGCCCTGTTGGAGAAGCAGAATCAAACTCTTGGGAACAAACTGAACACGTCTTCATCATACAATGGCCTAAGCGTCCAGGACACAACATCCCTCTTTGATTGTGTTTTGATGACAAACAGATGATCATTTGATGTTGACAATAAGTCTCTAGAGTCAAGCTCAGTCTTGTAGTCTCTCCATCGGCTGGATGTCTCCATACCAGAGTTGGGTCTAGATGAAAGGGAGGGAAGGAACAAAGAGTTATTAAGTGCCCACTAAGAGCCAGACACTGGGCTAAGCACTTCACAAACATAATTTCATAGAGAAATGAAGACTTTTCTATCTATCTATCATCTATGTATTTATCCATCTATCTATATATATATCCATCCATTCATCCATCTATTCATCTATCTATCCTTCCTTCCTTACACCCATCCAGCCATCTCTCTCTCTTTTTCTCTCTCTCTCTTTCTCTCTTGTCTTTCCTTCATTGCATCCATCCATCCATCCATCCATCTATTCATCTATCTATCTATCTATCTATCTATCTATCTATCTATCTATCTTTTCTTCCTTGTACCATCTCTCTCTCTCTTTCTCTCTCATCTTTCATTCCTTGCATCCATCCATCCATCCACCTATCCACCAATTTATCTATCCATTCATCCATCCATCTGTCATGATGGGCAATTGGCAGCTGGCAGAATGGGTCAGAATACAAAATGATCCCACCAAGCATAGAATTTAATGTAATATGAGAGGGATGAGGGAAAAGCCTCTCACTTGTTCAGGTTCAGGCAGGGCTGGGTACCATTTTATCTAAACAAACAATCCCATCAGCCTCTGCAAGGGCTTGGGCAGACACAAAGTTGGGCTCTTTTTGCCCACATTGAGAGGAAGGCAATTATGGCCAGAATCAGGGAGCACCCCATGGGTGGTGCATCCTGGTCAGATCGCATCTAAAAGTTGTACAGGGAAAGGAGGACAGGGAAAGGGCATCCACCCAGTTCAAGGACTGAGAATCAATTCCCACTCCTTGTATTTACTACCTGTGTTAGCTTTTGAGCACTTTACGTCCATGGGCCTGAACAACAATCCTCCCTGCCTGACTATGAGAAGGGCCATACGGTCACTGACATCTAGGCTTAGTCCTAACGGGTTCTGCCCTCACACACTGCAGGGCTGAGCACGACCTGAGCCTGGCCAGCTTCCCCTGCACTCTGGCCAAAGCCAGGACCCAGGTACTGGGGGCTGCAGAGTGGACCTGAGCTACCAGGAGTACAGAGCTGCCATTTTCCCTGGAGCCAACTTGCTTCCTTCACCCAAAGTCTAGGGCCAAAACTTGTTCTCCAGGTGTACCCTCAGCCCCATTCCCATCAGCCACTGTTTCCTCATCCCAGAAGCTCCCTTGGCTCTCGCCTTACTTTTTTGGGGGGGCTAGAAGTGAAGGTTCCTGGAAAGTCTGCCCTCTGAGGCAATGTGGACAGGTAAGGCGGGAGGGGAGGGAGAAGGCCTGCTCAGGGCCCCTCATCAAGCCTCCAGCGGCTCTCCCTCCTCCACCCTGAGGGTTCTGGGTTCTTCCAAGCAGCTCTGACCAAGGAGCCGGACATGCAGAAATACCAGATGAGTACCTGAGAAGGACCATCCCAGCCCCAAATCACCGGCCCACAGACTAGGGTCTACTCAACTGGGCTGTGGACAGTGAGGGAGGGAGCCCAGGGCAAAGGCCAGTGGGTCCTATGTCACAGAAAGGGTCCCAGAGGGGAGGCGAGGGACTCTGGTTTGGACACAGGAGGACCGCCACCAACTGCAGGACCTTTGGAGCTGATTTCCCTCTTTGGGCCAATGTCTCCCCTCTGCAAAAGCTTTGGGGTGAAATGATCTCTAAGGTTCATCTCTGAAACCGCCTAGCATGGTCTCTCTGGGAGCCTCAGTCTCCTCATGGATGATCTCTCTCAGGTCCTTTCCAGCTGAGTGGAAAGCTGCAGGAGGGGCTGGGACATGGAACTGACAGCTTTAAGGCAGCAGGGAGGGGATGCACCTTCAGGCTTTCTTTTCCTCAAGCAGGGAAGGTCTGGGGGTGGTTGGGGTACCCAGATTGATAAGAAGGGTCTCCTGAGAATCTACCCCGATGGCTACAGGGAAATCTCCTAGGCTCTGGGGTTCTTTCTAGTTCAGCTCAATCCATTACATTGCCATTGATTAAGCACCTACAGTGTGCTACAAGACACAAGATAAAAGAACAAGCAAATAAATAAATGGACGAGTAAAAAAAATGAATGAATGTAAACATGAATAAACAAACGAATGAATGGTACAATCTTTGCCTTTTAGGAGTAATCTACTACTTTTGCTAAATTATGGGGAGCAATTGTGTTCCCGGCCCATACAAATTTCCTTCCTGTTCTATGCTGCTTGGGGAGACACAGGGGTCTCAGAAGGGTCTTCTTTGGGTCTGGGGTTCAGAAATCAGCTTAACTCCTGAGAAATATGGCTTGTGTGGGGGCAGAGCATCATCCTGGGAGGGAAATGTTCCTGGTAGAAATCTGCAGGCCAAACGGGAAGATCTTAGGGTAGGTGAGAAGAGATTATCTTGGTTCCAGCTGGGATCTGGGCACTGCCTGGAGGCAGCAGGTTTCAGGATTTCCAGGGGAAGTGTTTGGAAAACAAGAGAAGTGCCTTCCAAAGCCTCGGTTTGCAGTCAGGAGAAGGAATCAGAGTTTGCATCCCTGCCATGTTTTTCTCCAGAAAGAGCTCCAAAAAGAGTTGCAGACACTATTACAACTTGATCCCTTTCCTTTCTATTGCCCCCTATGCCCCAACCCTACTAGTGACAGAAAAGTCAGCCTGAATCTCTCAGTGTTTTACAGAAAGATAAATCGAGGCACCAGGCGACTAGTAGCTTCTATTAAATCAAGGATGGAGCCAAATCCTGAGCTCAAAGACTGAGAAATGTCTCTTTCAGCCACAGGAGCCTGATCCAGGAAGTCAGCAGAATCAAGGTTTTTGTGGGCTATGGTATTAAAAAGAACCCGTACCACCTTGAACTTGGAAAAGAGGCAAGGTCTCATTCTGTGGTTTTTCCAGGGCCCCAACACTCCTGAAGGTCAGGGCAGGCATGTTTACTGAGGGTCAAACTGAGCTAGAAGGTAAGAAAGGATCCACAGCCTCCAAAAGTTTCCATCTTTTGACCTGAAGCATAGGGCTTATTGCCTAACAGAACAATACTTAGAGAAGGCAACACACATTTACCGAGTGCTTACTATGAGGAGGAAGCTGGGATGAGTGCTGTGGATGAAAATATCAGCAAAACAAGACTGTCCTTGCCTTCAAAGTGATCCATTCTAAGGAAGAAGATGCTCACAGAGATGCTCAAAAGCCAGATGAGGGGATTCTGGGCTCATTTATGAAGTTGGAAGAAGAATCAGGGACCAACCAAGGTGGTCGGCCTGGAAGCCTCCCTAAATGGAGGCCTTGGAGGAGGAGGCAGTGGGGACTCATCAATGAAGGGAGTCAGCATAGGGCAGGACATTCCACCAGAGGTGAGAAGGTCTCAGGGGTAGCTAGCTGGATGCTCAGGGCAAGGTGACCTCAGGCACTGAAGAGAGATCCAGGCTGAGACTTCCGTGGAGGCCCAGTGTTGATAAAGTCCAGAAAGTCAGAAGCACAGCCGGGAGGAGAATGATAAATACTTGTAGGGTTATTGAATTGACCTCTGGACTCTAATTTTGGTGCCGGGACAGTGAAGTCACTGGATGATGGCTCCAGGATCCAACAAGCTGGAACTCTGGGGTGACCGAGTCCCTAAATTTCAGAAAGTAGAGGGACGTTGAGTCGATCCATCCTTGAACAATGATGCTTTTCCGAACATACCCAATCCCTCCAACGTCCGTCCCCATCATTCCCGAGGCAGCACATTCTACTGGTTAAGGATTTAGTTTGTCCTGACTTGATCCGAATCTCCCTCTCCGCAGCTTCCTCCTGGTGCTCTTCGATCTGGCCTCTGGAGATAAGCAGAATGAGTTTCATCCATCTTCCAGGAGACAGCTCTTCACATGCTGAAAGGCAGCTAGCGGATCTCCTGTCATCTTCTCACCTAGAACTCCTCATGCTTTCTGGAGCAGAGCAAATCTTTAGGAAATGCTTATTAAATAACCAAATGACTTCTCTCTTCCAGGTGAAACACTCTCAGTTCATTTCAATTATTCCTCTTAAGGAAAGGGCTCAAGGTCCTTCCCCATTTCGACGGCCATTTTCTGGACTCTGCTGGCCAACATGAATGCCCCAGCAGTTATGGAGATCTGTCTTGAGCCTGGTTTCCTGGGTTGGAAATACCTCCCCCCCCCCAGATTCTCCTCACTTTCAGTTAAACAGTCATCCCTCCGTTACCACCAGTATTCATCCTGCCCTTCCTGCTTCATCTCACCCAGAAGCACTGGGGCGTGGCCCAGCTGGATACACACTGTGATTTCCCCTGTTGGAGAGAGTCCAAGGGGGGCCCCCACATAATTTCCTGTGCAATAAAGGCCCGTCACCCTAAGACAGGCAATCCTTTGCCATTACGTAGATGTCACCCTGCTTGATAGCCTGACAGCAGAGACTACAAGTTTCCACCAGAACACGTACTTTAGTTTTTGAGAGACTTGTGATTTTTGTTCTTGGTGGGCCTAATGACAAAGTGATGAGTCCGTGGGCTGGATGTCAGGTAAAGACCAAGTCGAAGGGAGCTTTCAATGCTCTACTCTGTTGGACAGATCCGCTCTGCTGAGTGGTAGACAAGGGATGAATGGGGTATTATCCACCCATCAATCAATGAAAAATGTGAGTTCCTACTATGTGTCATATTAGAATGACACCTAGGAATAGAAGGGGTGGAGTTGAGTTTTGTAAGCATCTGTGTTCCTCAGTGGCAAGGCTCCTTCCAATGATGTAGTTTATACCACTTTATGCCTTCATATTTGAATTCACAGATTGCGAGAGGAGGAAGGAACATCAGTAGCCATCTGGTCTAAGCCATACCTTAAAGGAAATACAGCACAACATGCCCAACAAGAGGGAATCCAGCCTCTTCTTGAAACCCTTTGACTGGCAGGAATGGGTTTCTGTGAGTCTCTGTGGATTTAAAAAAAATCACAATTAATCACTCTCTGGCCTGGATGGTAAGGAAGCTCCTTGGAATATCAAGTAGCATAATTCTCTTTCTCTGGAGACATTGTCCATTGCCAGACCCATTCACAATGTCTTTGCATCATGGTAGATTTTGTACTCGAGGGCTAATGCTCTGAGACCTCAGGATCCCCTGTACTCTACTGTAAGATCTTTGAAGGGGCCTAGAATGGGGGAAGGTTCTGTATTATTGAAAACCCAGTAAGAACAGGTGTAAGGGCTGTGTTCTAGTAAAACCTCATTAGGAGAGGAGTGACTTGCAGGATGTAGGGGGGATTGTCCATTCCATTCAACTCAGTAAGCATTTATTAAGTACCTACTGCATGCCAGACCCTGGGCTAAGGGTCAGAAGTCATTGAGTACTGTGCTTGATTTTGGGCATTATAATTGAGGAAAGCAGAAAAGCATCCAGAGGAGAGCAGCCAGGACAGTGTCTATGCCACATGAACATGGCTTGGGTAAGGGATATTTATCCTTTAGAAGGAAAGACTTCAGGGCAATGTCACAGAAAACTTCAATTATTTGTCACAGGATCATGGGAGGAGAGCTGGAAGGGACTACACTTCTTGTTTTACACGGGAGAAAACTGAGGCAGAGAGCTTTTGGAGGATTTCAGGATCTTCTTGGTGCTAGAACAGCATGAAGTCTGCCCTGCAGTCCCAAAGTGTTTTGAGGTACTTAAAATTCAATAATCAAACTGATGAAGTAGTTTCCCTGCCTGTGTTGAGAGTAATTAAAACATGGATGGATCAGACTTCTCCAGTGCAGTCTGATGAGGCATCTCTCAGAGAACAGGTCGGGGGAGAGGAAGGCAATGTTTGGACTATGCTTGGTAACAGAAGAAGTCAATAGAAGTGAAGGGACCATCTTAGGGTAGGAACTGATGAATCATAAAAATTCCAAGGCTTGAGTGTCCTCAAGAGGTCTCTCCTGTGGGAGAAGCAACAGGAAAAGTAAAGCAACAAGCATAATTACAATTACTGAGCTAGTTCTTTCCAATGGACTTCATACAAGATGATGGACCACAACGTATGTCGTGTGATTATTTCCTTTCATGGCTTTTACTCCCAGCACCTAACACGATGTCCTGTGCATAGTAGGGACTTAAATTTGTATTGCTAAATTGAATAATGATCAATTATTAAAAACTTTTAAAATTTTATTTTGTTTAAAAAATTCCCAATTATATTTTAATCTGGTTCAAGCTATATGCTGTAATTTTGCAGAGTACCTCAAGTTGGATGCCGTCACTAACCCTCCCCACCAAGGTTTTAAATATAATTTTAGCTTTAATTTTAATTTAAAAAAATTTCAGTTTCAAATTCTCTCTCTTTCTCTACTCCCTCCCTACCCACTGGGCAAGAAGGAAATACAACGCCCATGTTACATACACTTCACTTTGTATCAGTAACTCAGGTTTTTCTGAAACTATACCCCTTGTCATTTCTTCTAGCTCAATAGTATTCCATCATGATCATATGCCACAACTTGTTCAACCATTCCCCAATTGATGAGCATTTCCTCAGTTTCCAATTATTTGCCACCTTAAAAAGAACTACTATAAATATTATTGCATATATGAGTCATTTTTCTTTCTCTTGATCTTTGCTAGGTCTACAGACCTAGTAGTAGTATTGCTGGGTTTAAGGGTCTGCACAGTTTTATAGTCCTTTGGATAAAGTTCTACTTTGTTCTCCTTAGTTCTAAATCATTCTTATTTTAAACATAAGTTTATGGATAAAGTATATAAACAAACAAGCAGATGAAGAAGGAAGAGGAGGAGGAGGAGGAAAAGGAGGAGGAGGAGAAGAAGAAGAAAAAAAGAAGAAGAAGAAGAAAGAAAGAAAAAAGAGAAGAACTTAACTATCATAGATAATAGGGGAAATTGTATAAAGACTTGTATTACATATATGATGTTTGCATTTCTGCCACAGCTAAGCAATTATTGACTATTCAAGGTCAGTGAAAGTTTATTTTCTCCAGCAGAAGAAGAGACTCAAGGAATGCTTCTGTAACATCAAAATTTTAGGGAAGAATAAAGTATTTCCAAAAGAAATAAATCCAAAACTTCAATGTAGAAAAAAGCGAAGAATCTGAGGTGAAGGATGATTGGAAAGAGGAAGAAGGTCATTCAGAAAAGATAGGAAAAAAAGGCAATTGTGCAAATGGAGATCCAAAAACTGGATCTAAGACTTTTTAACTTCAGCTGAAGCATAACAGATTCTGCTCCATATAAGTATCTCTCTGTGCTTCAGATGTATTTCTTGCAAAGATCATATTGTGGGATTCTGGTTTTTAATCCATTCTGTTATCTGCTTCTGTTTTATGGGTGAGTTCATCCCATTCACTTTTACAGTTATGAAAACTATAGATTTTCTTCTATTCTGTTTTTTTCCTTCTTTGTCCTTCTCTCTCTTTTACCTTTTATGTGTCCCTTCTCACAAGTATTTTACTTCTGATCACTGCCTCTTCCAATATGCTTCCCTTCTATTGGTCCTCCCATAACCCATTCATTTCTTTTCACTTCCCTATAAGGTAAGTTAGATTTCCATATCAAATTGACTGTGTATGTTATTCCCCTTTTGAGCCAAGTAAGAGATTTGAGAGTAAGATTCAAACCTTATCGCTCCCCCATCTTTTCCTCCATTGAATCTTTCATGTCTCTTTTAGGTGAGATAATTTGTCTCATTCTATCTCTAAGTGTTTTTTTCCACTCCTTAATTTTGTTTTTTATATAATTACATCAAAATCATCTCAAACCTTCATAAATTCCTTATAATGATAAAGTTCTTAATAGTTTCAAATATCATCTTGCCATATAAGAATATAAACAATTTAACCTTATTGAATCTCTTAGATTTTCTCTTCCTTATTTCTTTTTTTCTACTTTTTTATGTTTCTCTTGAGTCTTTTATTTGAAGAATATTTTTTTTCATTCAACTCTGGTCTTTTAATTAAGAAGGCTTGAGAGTTCTCTATTTCATTAAATATCCTTTCTTCCTCCCTCCTCCCCCAAAGGGTCATACTCAGTTTTGCTGGGTATGTGATTCTTGGTTGTAATCCAAGCTCTTTTGACTTCTGGAATATCATAGTCCAACCCACTGGTTGTTTAACATAAAAGCTGCTAAGTCTCTGTTATCATCATTGAGGCTCCTAAGACTCCTCTTGAAAAAGATGGAGGTGGAGGTTCTTAGCAGGAGAAAGATGCTTTTTCTCTCAGCAGTGATATAATAGAACTACAAAAACTCCCAAAGGAGAGATCACCCTATAAGAGTCAGAGGAAGAGGAGAGGAATAGCAGAATAATCCCTTGTTTAGGGGTCCTGAGGCAGCTATTAACATGATAACCATTGACTTGATGAGAAGATTCGCATGGAGGTAAATATATGAACCTTGTTGAGAGGACACAAGAGATCCCTTTGCTTGGTTCCCAGGATATAGGGCTGACTCTAAGATGTTAGGTAACTGGAAGCAGGGTAGATAGACTTTTAAAGTGAAGAGAGTTAATCCAGTTAAGAAACCTTTCCTTCACTTTTTCTCCCTCAAGTTCTTGAGCAGAGTGCATTCGTTAGATGGAGAAAATGGTGGCCTTCAGGAGAAACACTTTCAGGTTGGAATGCCCTAAAGGCAAAGATGTAACTCAGTAATGGAGGGAAAGAGATGATTTAGAAATAGCAGTAAAGAGTTTCTGGAGGGAGAGCAACTAAGGCAAGAACAGAAAAGATTGTTAGTGCAATTATATTACAAACATAAATTTTACAACACATTCATCTTATGGATGAGGAATTGAAGGTCCAGAGGAATGAAACATTAGGCAAAGACAGGACTGAATCCAAATCCTGGGACTCCAGATTACTTTTTTTACTCCTCCATGGTGCCTTCTTCTAGAGGCCCCCTGGACAGAGATAAAATACATAAGGAGGTTTTACAAAAATGGTACAAATCTGGCATAGAGGGTAGATTCTGTTTTCCTTTTTATCCCTTTGTATCTCCACTGTTTAGTGCTGTGACTGATACATAGTAAGTGCTTAGATTCTCACTGATTGATTTTTTTGATTAAGATGTTACATATTAGCAGTAGAAGTATTCACTCATTTGGATAACTGCCAGACTTTGGAGGACCTGACCACCATCTTCTGCCTTTTTGTTTCTTTCTCTGAGCATACGTAGGACTTTCTCTGATATATGGATCAGCTTTTGGGTAATTTCAAAATCATGGGTTCTCAAGGTCAAGAGTTGCTGAGTTTGAGAGTTTGGATGATGACCTCCTAGAGGAAGAACATTTTCTTCACAGTATGCTCTGAGAGAAAAAAAGAAGGCCCACATGACTGTCCTAACTGGAGATCTGGGGCCAGGTTCTAAGGGAATAGGAGGCTGACATCTGGCCAAACCCTTCCCTGCTATTGCCACGCAACTGAGGTTGGCGCAGGTCCTGGGTCAAGGGGAATTGCTTGCTAGGCATCCAGCAATCAATGTGTTCCCCTTCCCTGATGGTTACTGACTGCTATATTTCTAGATTTGCCCTACACCTTCCCCCAAACTCCTGAGCATCTTTTGTATTTAACCCAGTCTCAAAGAAAGGGAAATGAGGGATTTCATATACATTGCTTGTCATATATTGAGTGCCTGTGGGGCAAGTGGAGACCCAGTCATCCGCATTTGGGAAGCCTGGTCACAATCTATATGGAGGCCTTTTTATTTAGATGTCCCTGGAGTAGATCTTCAGGCAGAGATCAAGAGTGAAAAAGAGAAGAAATTGACCTTTTTGCAGGAAGGACTTTTAGCTTTGGTTCTGGCCTATAATGTACATTCCTCTGTTCTTTGCCTCGCAGATGGATTCAAGGCTCAGCTCAAGGTCATCTCTCCAGGGAAATCATCTCAATTGTTGGTGCTTTTTGCAAGCTCAAATTAACCTTGGATTTGTTTATCCAAGTTTGAGTTGTTACCTCCCAAAGGAATGCAATCTCCTTGCAGGTAAGGAGTTTATGAGATCACCAAGACAGATCACAGGAAAAGAGGTGGAAGGGACCCAGGACTGGGTGGCCATTTGTTCTTAGTAAGCAGGAGATCTAGCAGGATCTAGGGAAGAAGGCTGACCAGGAATGGTCACTACAGGAAAGAGATCACCAGCCAAGGAGAGAGTGACCAGAAGCAAAGGCTGAATGGCTGCCCAATATCAGAGAGGACAAGTAGACTTAGGAAGAAAACAGTCCTTTGGATTTAGCTGCTGGGAGTGGATCATTCTGAAGAAATACGTTTCAGTGGAGTGAACAGAAGCCAGACTATAAGGAATTAAAAAGTGAATGGCGGAGGAGAAAATGAGTGGATTGTCTTGTTCTTGAAAAGGATGGCCGAGCTAGAATCAAGCTACAGTGTGCTGACCTGTGGCTGATCAGACCAATCTGAGCTTGGAATACTCTACTCCAGACCAGGCACAAAGAGTCCAGATGAATTCAGGACCAGATTTGAAAGGATTGAGGGGATGGAAGAATTAAGCAAAAGTGGTTTTTCTGTACCTTTGTGTTTATGTTTATTTGTCTTTTTAGGATGGAGGAGACCAGAATTGAAGCATAAAAATGGGAGAGAACATGATGTATATTTGTTTGGGGAACAAATAACCAGGCTGATTTAATAGACATGAGGACCGGGGGCTATTTGTCATGTGTATTACATGTATATCTGTATTTGATTTTCCCATGCTTCCTTGTCAAGAGGTACAAGCCTGTGTTCTCCGATGGATAGATAGATGGCCGATGCCCCAGGATGCTGCTCTTTGGGGCAAGGGTGTTCACTGCCAAAGGTTAAAATAACAGGGCTGATCCGGGAATGAAATACAGGGAAGACGGATCTGGGAAAAGCCCTGAGCCAGGAATGGGAGGATGGAGGAGTGTGCTCTCTCTCCCTGTGCTCCCCCGCATCCTCAGGCCAGCTTCAGAGGGAGTCCCAGAAGGAAGCAACCTTCAGGGCTCTGAGTGGAGTCCCCTTGCTTGGGTTTCTGTTAACCCTTTAGATGAGAGAAAGTGAAAGAATGAAAATAGCCCACCCCAAAGTGCTTTTCACTTTTTGCTGGGGTGTGCTGAGGCAGCTCCCGACCTCATCTGAATAAACCTGCCTCCGGCACCCAGTGTAACCCTGGCCAGGCTGGAGCCTGCAAGTGCAGGTGGCAGCTGCACGAAGCCCACACTCGAGTGGGGGTGACGGGGGAGCCCCTGCTACCCGCGGCTGTCTCTGACACTGCTGTTCCCACAGCACTCCTGCAGCCCAGAAGCCGCAGAAACTAGGAGGGGGAGGACAGAGCTACGGTTCCCCAAGTGGGGACAGTGCTGGGGAGCAAAGCTGGCCCAGCTCAGGGTCCAGATCGCCTCTCCTCATTTCACAAAACAGCTTTTCTTCCTGATCCCAATTCAGCCATGTTTAACACACACACACACACACACACACACACACACACACACACACACACACAAATCCTTTGTCATCTTGTGTTTCAGGGATAGAGTTGCTAATAGCTAAATGTATCTTTCTTCTTTGTTTCTTTGTTTCTTTCTTCTCTCTCTCTGTCTCACTCTGTCTCTCTCTGTTTCTGTCTCACTCTCTCTCTCCTTTTCTTTGTTTTCTTTCATCCCTCCCTCTCTCCTTCCCATTTTCTCTCCTTCTCTCTCTCCCTCTATCTTTTTTCCTTCCTTCTTTCCTCCTTCCCTCCCTTCCTCTTTTCCTTCTTTCCTTCCTTCTTTCCTTTCTTTCTTTCCTTCCTTCCTTCTTTCCTCTTTCCCTCCCTTTCTCTCTCCCTCCTTTTTTCCTTCTTTCTTTCCTTTTTTTCTTCCTTCTTTCTTTCTGTCCTTCCTTCCTTCCTTCTTTATTTTCTTCCTTCCTTCTTTCCTGATTGAAACAGAACATTTTGGCAGACCAAGTGTGAGTTCTGACTTTAATTTAGATTTTGCTTCTGCCTCTTGGATGGGTCACCAGGAGCCACTTGGTCTTTCTGGCCCTTCTTTTTCTCCTCTATACAAAGGGGAGCGTGAGCCCCTGCTGCTTGGCATTGTGGGGTGCTCACTGGAGCTAAGTCAGAGGAAGGATTCCACAAACATTAGAATGCTCCTACCTAGCAGTGCTTATTGCTGCTTCTCCTTTGCCTGATTCCCAGAAGACTGAAGGGAGTAGGAAACTTGAAGCATATGAAACAAGGCAGTGAATAATCAAAGGGGAAGATTCATGAAAGGAATAGATATTGCCAGGCACTGGGGGCCAGCTGTTTTCTACATTTGCACACTGAGTTTCGATCTGAGTTTCCTGGTATCTGAGGCAAAAAAGGGAAACACTTTGGGGGATAGAGTCCCCCTTGTCAGCAAGCTTACCTACACTTGCAGAATTCTAGAGGGAGCTTCTCCCGAAGCTCCTTGGAAGAGGAAAATTGGATAAAGGGGAGCACAATAAAGCCTCAACTCTGCTTTGGCAAGACACCTGGAAAGGTTCAAAGGAAGATGATTTATTTTAACCCTCTGAAGAGCTGGGGATTATAGCATTAAATCTTAAATTGATGAAGCCATTTCTCTGGGAAGGCCTACAGAGAGTAGACCCAGTTCCAGCAGGGATTCATGTCATCACCCCACAGTGGGCCCAATATCCTACAAAAAAATCAGCTGATTGCAGTGGATAGAGCACCAGCCCTGAAGTCAGGAGGACCTGAGTTCAAATCTGGTCTCAGACACTTAACATTCCCTAGCTGTGTGACCCTGGGCAAGTCACTTAACCCTAATTGCCTCAGCAAAAAGCAAAAAAAAAAAATCAGCTGATTACAGAAAGAGTCTAACTTACTGAGAGTTTACTTACCAGGATAACCAGACAGCCAACTGATTTGAGAAAGCTTTACATGGGACAATGAATGGGACAGTAGCCTGAAAATCAGAATATTGGGGTTCAAATCTGTCTCTCAATTTTCTGACTGAATGTTCTTGGGAATATATCCTGCCCTCTTTTGACCCTCAATTTCTTCCTTTGTAAAGTGAATGTGGCAAATGAGCAACACATGCAAACCCCTAGGCCAATGTGAGTTACGTGAACTTAATCCCATAGAGGCTCCTTGAAGATTGTGAACACAGGGAACCAAGAGACTCCACATGGGGAGGCCATGTCTTCCCTCCCTTTCTGGCAGCCCAAGAGATGGGCATTTTTAGTTCAATGGCAAGAATGAAACCTACCAAGTTTCGGACTCTACTGGTTTCCTATTAACTAGAATTCTGAAGAAATTTTTCTCGGTAGTGGAATCGACCTAAGTAGCTGGTTGTTAGATTCTGATCAGCAATTTGAATTCTGTCAGGAAGTAAACAGGAAGACCATTGTACAATTCAGTCTGTATTTTGACTATATTTTGCTTTCCCCAGAGTCCTTGTTCCTTCCAGAAAGGCTTCATAAAAACATGTTACTCGGTTCAACTCAAGTCATCTCAGTCACAGCTGGAAGGTCCCAGGCTCCTCTGGGAGCCAGCTCACCAGCCTTTGCCCACTCAATCCTTTGAGCTACTACAGAACCACTCGTAGTCTAACATCATTTTTCAAAAGCTACAGTCAAGGTTTCTTCAGGATCTAGCTTGAGTCAGCTTTACTCCATACATCAAGCAGCTCTTACTCTTCAAAGAAACACGAAGATTATCGTAGGGAAAATCTTCTCATTAACTTAGAGGATGAAGAGAAAGATAAAAACTTAGCCAAACACACTTGGGAGCAAACTGTCTGAGCAAATAGGATCCCCCCTGAATTTGAAGTTAGAAGAAGTTAGTTGTCTTCACATATGTAAAAGTCTGGATCCAGATTCTGATTTCTCTACTTTTTAGCTTTTTTTTCCCCCTGGGGACTCAGTTCCTCACTCATAAAATGAGGACATTGGACTAAATTATCTCAGAAACTTATATCAATGGTCCTCTTTAAGATACCTTTTTGTTCTGAATTTAGAAGCAATGTTCCAACCTAGATTGTCTACCCACATCTTGCTTCCCTGTCCAAATCCTATCGTTTAGATTTGAAGACCAATCTTAAATAATAACTTCCCTGAGTCTTAGAGTTAAATGTGTTCTCTCTGAGGTTACTGAGTCAGCTCCCAAGTCAGAGGACCCGTCTTCAAACCTCACTTCTATTCTTTATCACCCATGTGATCTGGGAAAAATCACTCCATTCCCTTCTTTATAAAGTGATGGGCTTGGACCAACTGATCCATGCACAGACCTATGATCTTCTGATCTTCCCCATTCTTGTTAGAACTCCTATAGCCCATATGTTGAGAGCCAGCCTGCATGGCTCTCAAAGTTAAGAGAAACCCAAGTTTGTATACCATATCTGATATTTACCCAGTTAGCCTCCTGGTGCCTCAGTTATCTGATCTGAAAAATGAAAGCTAACTATATTTATTATAGGTTGTCATTTAGCACAAGTGAGATGCTTTGCCAATTCTAAGTCTACGTGGTAGTTGTCATTACGCAATAACATATATTGTAGATATTTGGGTACTCGCCTTATTTTCTTTACTAATGTCTCCAAGAACAGAGACTTCGTATTTTTTATTGTTGGGTTTCCTTCAACATTGAGCACAATTTTTTGTAGACAAAAATGAGGAAACAATGGTTTTTACATAAATGGTATTAAGAAGATCCAAAAGTAAAAGGAATCAGAGTAGATAATGAAGAAACCAAATTATCACTCTTTGCAGATGACATGATGGTATACTTAGAGAACCCTAGAGACTCAACTAAAAAACTACTAGAAACAATTCACAACTTTAGCAAAGTGGCAGGATTCAAAATTAATCCACATAAATCATCAGCATTTTTATATATTACCAACAAAGTTCAGCAGCAAGAGATACAAAAAGCAATTCCATTCCAAATAGCAGATGATAGGATAAAATATTTGGGAATCTATCTGCCAAGGAAAAGTCAGAAACTATACGAACGAAATGACAAAACACTTTCCACACAAATAAAATCAGACTTAATCAATTGGAAAAATATTAAGTGCTCATGGGTAGGCAGAGCGAACATAATAAAAATGACAATACTACCCAAACTAATCTACTTATTTAGTGCCATACCAATCAAACTCCCAAGAAATTATTTTAGAGATCTAGAAAAAATAGTAGCAAAGTTCATTTGGAAGAACAAAAGGTCAAGGATTTCAAGGGGATTAATGAAAAAAAAGGCAGATGAAGGTGGCCTTGCTGTACCAGATCTAAAACTATATTATAAAGCAGCGGTCATCAAAACCGTTTGGTACTGGCTAAGAAATAGAGCAGTGGATCAGTGGCACAGGATAGGATATCAGGACAATCTAGGCAATAACCTTAACAATCTAGTATTCGATAAACCCAAAGACCCCAGCTTTTGGGATAAATACTCACTATTCGGCAAAAACTGCTGGGAAAATTGGAAACTAGTGTGGAAGAAATTAGGGCTTGACCCATACCTAACACCACATACCAAGATAAGATCTAAATAGGTTCATGATCTAGATATAAAGAGGAACTTTGTAAGCAAGTTAGAGGAACGTAATATAGTTTATCTCTCAGACCTGTGGAGATGGAATAAATTTATGTCCAAAGAAGACCTGGAACTCCTAATTGAACACCAGATGGATAATTTTGATTATATTAAGTTAAAAAGTTTCTGTACAAACGAAACTAATGCAGACAAGATTAGGAGGGAAGCATCAAATTGGGAAATCATCTTTACATTTAATGGTTCTGATAAAGGCCTCATTTTTAAAATATATAGAGAATTGTCTCATATATATATAAGAATTCAAGCCACTCTTCAATAGATAAGTGGTCAAGGGATATGAACAGACAATTTTCAGATGATGAAATTAAAACCATCTCTAGTCATATGAAAAGTTGCTCCAAATCACTATTGATCAGAGAAATGCAAATTCAGACAACTCTGAGGTACCACTACACACCTGTCAGATTGTCTAAAATGACAGGAAAAGATAACGATGAATGTTGGAGGGGATGTGGGAGGGCTGGGACACTGATACATTGTTGGTGGAACTGTGAATGGATCCAACCATTCTGGATAGCAATTTGGAGCTATGCTCAAAAAGTTGTCAAGCTGTGCATACCCTTTGACCCAGCAGTGTTTCTACTGGGCCTATATCCCAAAGAGATCTTAGAGGAGGGAAAGGGACCCACATGTGCAAGAATGTTTGTGCCCTTTTTGTAGTGGCTAGAAACTGGAAACTGAAGGGATGCCCATCAATTGGAGAGTGGCTGAATAAATTATGGTATATGAATGTTATGGAATATTATTGCTCTGTAAGAAACGACCAGCAGGACGATTTCAGAGAGGCCTGGAGGGACTTGCATGAACTGATGCTGAGTGAAACGAGCAGAACCAGGAGATCATCATACACGGCAACAACAATATTACATGATGATCAATTCTGATGGACATGGCTCTCTGCAACAAAGAATTGTCTCAAACCAGTTCCAATTGTTCACTGAAGAAAACCATATACACCCAGAGAGAGGCAAATGAAATATGGACCACAACGTAACATTTTCATGATCTCTATTGACATTTGCTTGCATTGTGTTTCCTTTCTCTGATTCTTTTTTTTCTTGTAGATAAGATTTTTCTTGCATAACTTCTCAAGCATTTCAACATTATTAACATGTAGTGGACTTCCTGCCATCATGGGGAGGGGAGGGGACTGGGGGTAAAATTTGTAATGGAAAGCTTTGTAAAGATCAATGTTGGGGAACTACCCATACATATGTTATACAAATAAAAAGCTTTAATAAAAAAAAGAAGATCCAAAAGTCAACCACAGCAGAGGGAGATGGGATATATTCTATTTCCAGGGTATAGATTTCCCTTTCCCTACCACAAATACACACGTATATATAAGTATCTATGTATGTACACATATACATACACACACACACTCACACACACTCACACACACAGAGTTTCTGTTTCTTGGCATAATTTGGCCAGGCTATATCTACAGTATTGGGTTCAAATTCTACACAGCATATTAGCTAATTCTAGTTTCTATGTATGTTGCAATGTAACAGGGAGGAGAGAGGTTATAAAAGTATCAGCATCAACGAATCTCACAATGAAAGAGAAATCAATTGTTTTGTTGTTATTTTTTAATCTTATTTTAGAAATATTGTGATGAAAAGGAGGGTCCAAAAATATTGAGTCTCTTTGCTTGATGTAGATGGAACAATGGTAACTGACAAAATAGAAAAGTCAGACTGCTTGATTCTAATTTAGTTTCCATTTTCTTCTGCCAGTGAGAATGGTCTTTGAACCAAAAATCACAGAAGAAAATAAATGATAAAGAGGAGATGCCCAAGAAAACTGAGGACATCATCAGAGAATATCCAGAGGGGCTTGGAGAATTCAAGTCACAGCACTGAGGTGCATGAAATCCCTGGACACTGAAAAAAAAAACAGGAGACACAGTTGCTTGAGTCACTGTCTCAATATTTCAAAGATCATGGGAAAAGAAAGAAGTAGCACAAGCGTGAAAAAGTGCAGATGTACCAGTTTTCAAAAAGGAGAAGAGAACAGTTTGCAGACTGCAGACCAGTGAGCTTGGCTTTAATTTTAGAATATAGCATTAGAGATCTGGTTGGAACCCTTCTAGAAAAAAAAGCAGTAACTCCAAAGGCCCAGCTTGGCAGCCTCATCAAAAATTGGTTTTATCAAACCAATTTGGACAGGGTGATCAGACTAGTAAATGAGAAGAATACCTTGAGTACTGTTTACTTAGATTTTAGCAAAGTTTTTGATGAAAAAAAGTTCTTGTAAAAATAAAATTAAATAAATAAAATGAAGGATGTGGATAGATACAGAGTAGCTGACTTACCATACAATTCCAAAGATTCAGAGCTGGCTGGATGGCCAAACTCAGAGAAGTGATTATCAGTGGTTCAGTATTTATGAGGCAGGATGTTTCCAGTGGCAAGTTCCATGAATTTGGATAAAGATATAGATGGTCTATTCATCAAATCTGTAGCTGATTCAAAGATGGGGAATAGTGGGACACAGAATTAGGATAAAAAAGGATGCTGAGTGGCTAGAACCTTAGACTGAATCTAATTAGGAAAATTCATTAGATACAAACAGAAAGTTTCATATGTGAGTACAAAAAAATCAACTCTTTAAGTAAAATGATAATCCATGATAACTGTCTTATGGAAGAGGATTAAACTTTTCTACTTGGTCCCAGAAAGAAGTCAGAGCAATAGGTGCAAGTCCAAGAGAGATTTATGAACAATGTGGGGGAAGGCTTTTTCACAATAAGGTCCAAGTAAAAAATGGGATACTCCCAGTACAGATAGTTAAACAAAAGTGGAATATCCACTTGCCAGTTTGGTTACA
Source organism: Myrmecobius fasciatus (assembly GCA_023553655.1). NCBI lineage: Eukaryota > Metazoa > Chordata > Mammalia > Dasyuromorphia > Myrmecobiidae > Myrmecobius > Myrmecobius fasciatus. The sequence continues at coordinate 21,810 of JAJPUD010019309.1, forward strand.
TTAGGAATCATGTTCAGGAGTGAATTTGATGAGGTGGTTATTTGAGGGCAGGAACCACTTTATTTCAGTCTTTCCACTCCCAGCACCTAGCAAGGAGTCTGGCACATAATAGGGGCTTAGGTAATGCTTGCGGATTGGTTGATCATTGGGCAAAGGGGACAGAATCGGACTCTGTAGGTGTACAGAAATGAGTATTCTGATTCTACATCTGGGACCCTTGGTATATTTCAAGCAAACTTGACCTGCCTTATTTGGCTAGCTTGTTAAATAACCATAAAATTGATCAACTGTTTATGTGAAGAATGAAGCATCTCTGAGAGAAAGGGATCAGGTCATATTTTGCTAGATTTAATGGTGTCTCTCCATGTCTCTTCTTCCTAGCCATAACCAGCATTTTCTTTGCCCTTCATGGCCAGTGTAACTCATATGCATTGACCTGTGTCTACAGGGAATAGTTACTGATAATTTTGAGATCCCCTTCTTGTTGAAACCATTGGTTGAAACCTATCTTTTTTATTTTTACATTAATTCATCGTCTTAAATGATCCATATTGAACCTTCCCCATGACTTGTGTGCTCACTCATTGGGCTTCCCTCCCTCCAATCCATCACGTGTGAGCCAGCAATTCATTAACGGAGAAGAGCTATCATGTGCAAGCCTGTAAGCTTCACTTTGCACCTTTTCTTCCAGGTCATTTCAAGAAATGTTCATTCAAACCAATCAACCACTGATCTCCATAGTTTTAACTCTTCTTTGGCCAGAGAAATGTCTCTTTAGTTCTATTTGACTTCTGACCCTCGTCCCCAAGGAGACAGTGATATGATTACTTTCAAAAGAGCCTTTGATGTAGAACTCTCTTAAAAAAACCTTTTGAAAGCTTGAGGAAATTGGAGACTCTCATTTCCCATTGTCTTTGCATTGATAAGGGAGTTCCCTCAAAGAACTCTGGGGCCTTGGGGAGGCGGGATGTTCCCCTTACAGAACAACAGCATAGCCTAGTAGAAAAAGTCAATTCCCAAAGGGTTCAGATCCCAGCTGTCTCACTACCCAAAGTGACTTTGAGCAAACAACCTCATCCCTCGGGGTCTCCATTTCCTCATCTGAAAAAAAATGAGGGAGGTTGAAGCAGATGATCTCTATGGCCGAAAATCAAGCAGTCAATAAGTTAGAAAGTTGGAAGGAGGGCTGGCCTTGGAGTTAGGAATATGAAAGTACAAACCTTGCACTAGGCACTTACTAGCAGTATAACCCAGGCAAGTCACTCAATATCTCTGAGTCTCAGCTTCCCCATTTGTCAAATGAAAGGGAAAGGACAGGTAGACCAGATGGCCTCTGAGTCTTGTTCCCTTCTGGGTCAATGACTATCTTCTTATGATTATAACCCTAGAGGAAATCCCTCTCTATATATCAGGCACTGTGCTAGGTACTGGGCAGGAAAAAGTAAAAACAAAAGTGTCAAACGAAAGCAAAAAGAACATAAACAAAAGCAGCAATCCTCGCACTCAGGGAGATTGTCTTGTGTTGGAAGAAACAAGAGACATGAGTAAGCTGAATGCACTCCCATGGCGGCACTTTATTGTCTTTTGTGTGAACACAAATCACTGGTTTTCTTTTTAACTTCCTAGGACCCCTCCCCTTATTTTTTCCAGCCTCATCACAGTTCTATTACCCTCTTTTCTGTTCTCTACGGTCTGGTCAAAGAGTCTTTATTCCCCCTGGACTGCCTTGTATTTAATTATTTCACCTCTGATTACATTTATTTTCTTTGTATTACTCTGCATTTGCTTTCTTCTGAGTGGAAGGACCAAGTTCTCATATATTGTCTGTGTATCACTAGCATATAGTAGGTGCCTAATCAATGCTTGTGGATTTACTCATGGGCAATGCTGGCTTCTCTTATACTTGGCCCTTCTCTTTACGAGGGACTCCCCACTCTTCCAGTTCCAGCAGTAAAAAGCACGGACTCTATAGTTTCGCTGCCTCCCCCGAATGCCTCCTGATGGACTGCTCATTTTCTGCCAGTCCTCTGGCCCAGGAACCATTTATGATGACAAAGTCATCCATTTGCCCCATAACTCTACCCTCTCCTCCTTGAGTTCCTCCAGCAGTCTTGGCTGGGTGCCCTTGATCCTGAATATATCTTTGCAGAATCTGCTCATTTCTCCTGGGATGACAGTTCTTGGTCGAGCTCCTTTGGACCAAAGGTCTCCTTTTGCCCTAATTCTTGCCTTGCAGTGTAGACTTGGTTTCTAGACTACTGCTACCTGACAGTGGGTGTGCTCCATAAGGGAGAGTGGAGAGGAGAGTCCAAGGTGCTCTGCACTGACGACTGATTGACAGAATCCCAGAATCTCAGTGTTGGAGAATCCCAAGAGGCTGTTTAACAGGGTGACTGAACCAGCCAATGGATTGTAGACTTCTTCTATAGTTCTTCTATGTAGTTTCTTCATTTGTAATAATAAAGGCAAAGAGCTAGACTCTGAACAACAGTCCCTTATACAACATAACCTAATAAGTGGTCATGGAGGAGCAGTACAGGGCTTGAGATAAGGTACACACAGGGCACAGAGTCAGGAAAAATAGGTCCAATTTTTGCCTCTGACACATATGTGTCAAATCAATCCAACTCTCACTGCCTCTATTTCCTCATCTGAACAAGAAGGGGGTTGGATTCCATGGTCTCTAAAGACCTTTTGGTGTGTTGATTGATTGAGATGACCCTCATGGTCCCTTCCTTTTTACCTTGTCATTTCCAGTTTATAAGTAAGTGCAGTGATCTGAGGGTTAATATTTCTGTTGTTTTGGTGAATTATTGTCAAAAGCCCTGCTTTCTTGTTTCCCTCTTCTGTTTCATGTTTTTGGGTCATGGGGAACCCCCATAATGACTAATCAGGCTTACTGACTTGCCTTTGAAGCAAAGGTAGGAGTCTAGGAAGGAAACTCAACAGCCTTCAGTCAATTTATGTTAAGGACAGTCTCCATGTTAAAAAAAAAGTCTTTCATTGTTGGGTCTGGGGTCTTAGAATTACACACTTGTAAGAGGCTAGGAAGGCTGGAGTCAGGTTCCTCTTGGAGCCACGGAGACAGGCTGGGCTTCTTTCTCCCACACCCTGATGCCTCTTGGGTGACTCAGGTGCCATAGAATAATGGGAGATAATGCTAATGCACTGTAAGGAGAGCAGAGAAATGTCATCCTCATTGGTCTGGATGACTTCCCTTTGGAGGACTGACTCGACTCTGAAGCTCTGGGCTGTCCTACTTCTGCTCCTACTTGGGTGGACAGCTTGACCACATCACCATCTCTCTGGGCCTCAGTTTCCCATTTTCTACAAAGATACAGTCGGACAATGATCCTTTGGTGCCTTCTAGACCCAACATCCTGCAAGTCTAACCAAACAGAGGAGCTACTTCTGGCCATTCTTGTTTTCCTAATATTTATGGCTGTCATTTATTATGCCATCTCTATTTCAGAAGACAATGCAAATACAATGGGCAGATGGCAGCAGGTGAGTAATAGTCAGCAGCCTTTTATTGCCCACCCTAGCGACTACCAAACCTGCTCCTGTGAAGGCATGGAGAAGGTTAGGATGGAGGACACCCCAGTATCAGTCTCTTTTGGTCTTCTTAGTATATATCTAGAGGGGGTATTGCTGGGTCAAAGGGGATCCACATTTTAGTCCCTTTTGAAGTATAATTCTGGATGATTTTCTAGAACCTTTGGATCACTCATTGCTTCTCAAACAGTATATCAGTGTGCCCTTCTCACACAGCCCACTAACATCGACTATTCCTGGGGGGTTTTCATCTTTGCCAGTTTGACCTTATTTTTAAGAACTCTGCTATAAGAGGGAGTGTCAGAAGCACCTTTCACTTTTCACAATCTCTTTGTTCAAGTTCAAGGATTCAGAAGATTCAGATGGTAGGGATGGTGGGGAGCATTCTCTTATCTGAGAAGATGAAGCGGTGAGATTGAACTCTCTGAAGAAACTTCACTGAATCTAGCCAACAGTTCAAGAAGAAATGAGAGGCTTTTAACCAGATCAATTGGATGCACAGGTGGCCATAGTATTACCCCCCCCCCAAAAAAAAAGGTAGAAAAAATTCACCCTTCTTATTTTGTGGCATTGGAAATTGGAACAATCTTCTGGAGTGAGCACTCAATCCTAAAATGGAACATAGTACAGGAATGCATTCAACATTGATGTTTAAAAATTAATTAGCTACAGAAAGATGTTCCAAGGCCTCAATATTTTTAGACAAAACCTGAAAATTCCAATTGCAGTTTGAAAGCATAATTTGGAACATCAGCTCTGGAGGCTGAGATGAGTCCACAGAAAGATGAAGGTGGTTGGTACATAGGAAGAAGGAAGTTGGTTTCTGCTGAGTGTTATTATAGTAGTGGGTAGGAAAGTTGGCAAGGAGAGACAGCTGATCAATTTGAGAAAGTTCTTAGAGTCTAAATGTAACAATTATGCAGGAGCTGAAGCTGGAGCTGGAAGGACACCTCTGAGAATTCTTAACCTTTGTTTTGTGTCCATGTGGAGATGGAGATGGAGATTTTCCCAGAAGAATGATTTTAAATGCATAAAGCAAAGTGCACAGATTTAGAAAGGAAAGCAATTATATTGAAATACAAAGATCACATAATGTATTTTTCAAAAGACCCGTTCATGGACCCTGCTTGAGGAACCCTTGATCTAAACTCAGTCTCCTATTTTATAGAGAGCAAATTGAGACTCAAAGAGATCAAGTTAATTGTTTAGTCACCAAACTGGTTAGTAGAGGAGCCAGGTCTAGAATTTGGTCTCCATCTATCCACCCACCTATCCATCCATCCATCCACCCATCCTCCCATTCATCCACCTATCCATCCATCCATCCCTCTATCCATCCATCGATCTATCTATCCATCCATCCGTCCATCTATCCATCTATCCATCCATCCATCCATCCATCCATCCATCCATCCATCTATCCATTTACCTATCCAT
>JAJPUD010019310.1:0-26800 GCA_023553655.1 Myrmecobius fasciatus
AGCTGGGTGCCAGTGAAGGTGGCGGGCAGGGGCTGGTTTGAGAGAGAAGCCGATGGGTTTATTTTGGCCACAGTGAGAGGTGATTAGGCTGGCTCCCAAAGATCTGGCAAGACAGAGTCTTCCCGGAACTTCTTTCTCGTCAGTTTTGGCAAAGAAATCGGTCTGCCAAAATCTGCTTATTTAGGTGGGTGCTGAGTGCAGTGCTGCCTCTCCATCCAAATCCCACCTGGCTGACTTGGAATCCTTTCCTGCAGGCTGCCTATTCCCAAACTTGAAGACACCATGAAGAGATACCTCAGTGCCCAGAGACCCCTTCTGGATGACGGCCAGTTCAGGTAAAGACCGGTGACCCAGAAGAAGCTGTGGGATAGAACCGGCCCAACCTAAAAGTGGCCCAGGGCTATAGAGCCAAAGAGGAACTGTTTCTCCCTTGAGAAAGAAAGCTGCCTTCTCAGAGCATGCTCCTCAACACAGTGGGCCGACCAGCCTGGAGCTCCCACCCGGGCAGTGTGCGTTTTGTGCCCTTATCCAACCGCGGTAGCCAGAACAGGAAGAGATGGACTTGAGCAGCAGAGCCAGCACAAAGCTTGGACACTCACTCCCCCATAGTTTGCTGCTTGCGGGGGCTCCTAGGGAGTCTCCCATCTCTGCCCGCCTCTCCAGCTGCATCTCTGGCCCAGGTACACAGGCCCTTTCCTCCCTGCCACCTTTTTGGCACCATCGGCCTTGCCCAATTTCTTCTTTTTTTCCCCTCAGTTTTTTATTTTTCCAAATACACATAAAGATAGATGGTGGGAAATGGAGAGCTGATTGCCCAGTGACCCCTGCTGGGAGAGTGGGGCTCTGCTCTGACCTCTACTCTCCAGTCCAAGGGAGGGGGGCCCAGGAATGCTGAGTAGGTGGGAGTTTCTGAATGGAAGAGATCTTACCGGATGAGGTTGGGAAGGAGTCCAGATGTTCAGCCAGTGGGAATGATGAGTATCATATGCCTGTCTCTTAGTGATTGGGATCTGAGAGAGAGAGAGCCCAGCTTAGAGGCAGCGGAGGCTGGCAGGAGAGGTTCTGGGCTTGGAGGCTGGAGGGGCCTGGCTTCGAATCCCAGCCTGGCCACTAGCTGGGTGACCCTGGGAAGGCAGTTCGCCCCTCAGTGAGAGCAGGAGCTATGCAAATGTTAGCCCTTGCATAAACTGTCTCAGAAGTGGGGGTGATGACTTAGTTTGTAAACAGTAAGATCCACAGGAATGGGAGCTTTCCCTTAGTCCAGCCTGATGGGCGGGCGTCTGCGGCCCTCTCTCCTCAGTGTCCATGCGGTCTGATGCTTTCTTCTTGAATGTCTCAGGAGAACGGAGCAGCTCTGCAGGACCTTCGAAAGCGGACTGGGCAAAGAGCTGCATGCCCAACTGATCGCTCAGGACAAGCAGAATAAGCACACAAGCTACATCTCAGGTAGGCTAAAGCGAAGCGGGATTGCACCTGCCCCGTTAGGTTCAGCAGACTGAAGAACAAATTTGTGTGACTTGAAGGGAGGCCACCTTCAGGAGAGTTCTGCTCCTAAAAGTACTGAGAGGGAGAACAGCACCAAGGTCGGTGCCAGCCCAGTAATACTGGTGAGCCAAGGTGACCGGTGGCTGAAGGGGAGGAAGCCCAGGGACGTTGGCTTCTCCGCTCACCAACGAGGGGCTCTGTCTTTGGGCCAATTAAAACCAGAAAAATTGGATTTAGATTTGTGGGGGCACAAACATTGTCCCTCTGTTTGCAGCTGCGGCCCCATTGGCACTTTTTTTGTACTTAGCATGTCCAGCCTGGAAGGGACCCAGGAGACCATCCATTCCTGTGCAAACCCTTTGTGTTCTAGAGGTCAGCGAGTCCCTGAGAACAAGAGGGACTGAACTGAGGCTCTACAGTTAGTTCAGTGGCTGTGCTGAGCCTGGCACTCCGGCTCCCCATTCTCCATGGCCTCTTGGAAAGACGAGCGTCCCGGGTACTAGGCGGTTCTCTATTATAGTAGCTTTCCGCTGCCCTGAGCAGCAGGTTCCGAGCCTCATCTTACAGACTGCCTCCATGGCAGACCCTTGGTAGGGGTGAGAGAACCTGAGTTTTCTAATTCTGAATGCATTGTTTGCCACTGCCCCGCTTTCATTGTGACCCCTTAAGTGAGGGGGTGACAGCCCCATTGTGCAGCTGTGAAGTTGGGCTTAGGGGACTCTGAGACTTGTTCAGGATTGCCCAGCCAGGAGGTGGGAGTCCAAGGCCCGGCCTTAATGTCTGGGTGAGGAATCCAAGACTTCCTGTTCTTGCTGTGCCCTCTGCCCCCTGAACAGGCCCCCATCCACTCTTTGGTATCTCTCAAGGGGAGGCTTTGTAGTTCTGCTGCAGCAGTGCTTGGCTGACCCTGACTTGGGTCCTCAGGGCCGAGTGGGCAGGGACAGGTGGGGCGTTACCTACGCCAATTCTGTTCTCTCAAGAACCAGGCAAGGAAACAATGAGGATGGACAAGAAATGGACAGGAGAAGAGCCAGATCAGGACGATGAGGCAGGAGGAAAAGGATGAGTGCAGAGACAGAGGGGGAGAGCGCCAGCCAGGACCCCTGGCATGTATGTATGTATGTCAGTGACTTTGGCGCCTCTGAAAACGTCCTCTCAGAGCAGCTCTGAAGACCGTCATGGAGGCCCTAGGGGGCATCAGGCCCATTTTATTGGCCAGGAAAGAGGCTCAGAGCAGTACGACTCAAACCCACCTTCTCTCCCCTTGTCACTCCATCTAGAGAGGAAGAAACTGCCCAAACTCCCTTCATCCACCAGCTCCAAGTCGAGTGGTGTTCCCAGGCAGTAGCCCAATGGAACCCCTTATGACGGAGGGCTCCCCAGCTGTCCCCAGGCCCTGGCCCCAAGCTAGCGAGACCTCATGCCCAATGGCCGGGTGTGTGCCAGTGCACCTGCACCAGCGGGAGCGGGACAGGGCGCAAGAGTGCAGGCAGACTGGTGGGTGGCCTTTGTCACTGCATTGTCCAGGCCACCTCTCTGGCCTCTCTGGGGATGAGGCTGGCCAGGTTAGGACCATAGTGGGAGCCCTTTGACACAAGACAGTTATAATAATCATCATCATGTTTTAGAGCCCATTACGGTTCCTTCCCCAGCAAACTTGTGAAGGAGGTGGGGAGAGTTTTGTTATCCCCATTTTACAGATGAGAAAATTGAGGTTTCAGGAGCTGTAGCTGGTAAGTGGCAGAGTGGGGCTCCAAGCCAGTTCTGTCAAGTTCAAGCTCATCGGCCTTCCTGCTTTTCTTTCCTTTTGTCACAGCACCGACAGAAAACCATCTACCTTGTCCTTCAGTGACCGACCTGCAGCTTTCTCTGTTTTCATTCAGACCCTGGAGTCTGACCTAGGGCAGTTAGGAGCTAAAGGGCAGGGGTCATTGTCATACTTGAGTCCTGAGGGGCATGACCCTATTCAGTTCTTATGACCCCTCTAAGGGGCCATGTCCACACATCCTGTCCCCACCTTTGTGGGGCAGGAGGGACGAAGGACAACGGGATCCCTGTCAGTGACCGAGCGTCCCTATCCCATTCCTGTGGTGCTGCCCTTCTTCAGCACAGGCCTGTGAAAGTTTCACATTTTCTCATTTTACAGATGGAAACACTGAGGTCAAGTGAGCTTACACAGCAAGCCAGGGTCAGGATTGGGGCTCAGCTTCTACCCCAAGCAAGATGGAGATCTCCCAACCGTGAGCACAGGCAGGCCGGCCCATCCTGCACGGGCCATGTAGCAGCCGGGCTGCCTGGAAGCCCAGGCTTCCCTCGGTGGCTCAGGATGGCCCTCCGGTGACAGTAGGCCCAAAGCCCTGTTCCCACAGGCTCCAGCAGGGCATCGGGCAGGTTTGCTGGCGTGTGCACGGTGATCCTGCTGCATCGGGCTCCTCTTGGCTGCCAAGTTCTGGAATGGGCTGAGGTTACCCTGTATTGGGGGGCGGGAGAGCACCCCTTTGCCAACCAGGGACAGCAGAGATTTCTCCTGAGATTGATGGGGGTTTTTAGAGTTGGACAGAAACTCAGTCCACCTCACCCAGCTGTCTCATTTAGATAAAGGAAAACTGGAGAGAAAGGAGGAAACTTTGCGAAGGTGGCCCACAGAGGTACCTTCTCTAAGAAGGGTGAGCTCTCCTGGCAGAATCACCCATGAGCGGTGTGAGTGGCGTGAGCAGTGCAGGCTGGCCCCATGGGTTTCTGAATCCAGCTGACCTTTTCCACACATGTGCCTTGTTTTATGCACTAGACGATTCCTTAGTTTTTGAGATTTGGACTTTTGTCAGGACCGACCTCCCTTAAGTGAAGTAGATCACAGCCCCTCTACCCTCTGCTGGCTCAATTGTGTGCTCAGTTGTATTTATCAGGCCTGGCTCTCCGGGATCTGATTTGAGGTTTCTTGGCAGAGATCCTGGAATGGCTGGCCATTTCCTTCTCCAGCTCATTTCACAAATGAGGAAACTGAGGCAAAGAGGGTAAAGGAAGAATCTTCCTGACTCCTGATCTGACACTGTGCACTGTACCACTGAGCTGCTCCTGGGTGAATTACCATGGGCAAAGCCCTTATATGCTCTCTGTGGCTACCTGGGTGGGGAGCTTCCTCATAAATGGCTCAGAAAACTGGGCCTTGCCCCTGACCTGTCAGCCATGAGGGCCATTACCATGTTTTCAGGTGCCCCAGGAACCACCCCCCAAGATGCACCATGGGAGTGCCCCAGAGGAGCATGCTTTCCTACTTGACATACTAGCTTTCCATTCTGATTACTGTCCAAGAGAGTTATTCTGACCCGGGCAGTTTATTTGTCGACACCATTACTGTGGCTAATTAATAATCTCTAAACCCTTACAAGTTGTCAGGGAGCGCCCAGCTGGACCTTGGACCTTGTTAAACAAAGGAACTATCCTGCAGTGCACTCTGGAAGGGTTTTTCCACATAGGACACTTGCCTTAATTGACCTTAGCGTCAGAGCATTTGGGCTCGTTCTCCCCCAGGCCCCTTGAGGGACTTTTTCAGTCCCCTTGGGACAGTAGGCCTTACCAGCAACAAAACTGATCGTCCCCCCCCCAGAAGGTGGGTGTCGTGGGACAGTTCTGAGCCTGCCTGCCAGCCTTCAGCAAAGCTTTCCTGTTGGCACCTCTTCTGTTCTCCACAACAGCTGGCATCCTGCCAGTACGGAGCGCTGGGTTCTGCCCACAGTAGATGCTTCATAAACATGAGAAACTTTTGGAGAAGGAACCTTTTGTGCTTGTGACTTAATGCTTGAAATGTCTTTTTAGGTCCTTGGTTTGATATGTACCTGTCTGCCCGAGACTCCATTGTTCTGAATTTTAATCCATTCATGTCTTTCAACCCCGACCCAAAGCCTGATTATAACGACCAGCTGACTCGGGCGACTAACCTAACTCTGTCAGCTGTGCGCTTTCTGAAGACTCTTCGGGCTGGACTCCTGGAGCCTGAAGTGTTCCACCTGAACCCTGCCAAGAGCGACACCGATGCCTTCAAGAAAATCATCCGCCTGGTGCCTTCATCCCTGGCCTGGTATGGGGCCTACCTGGTCAATGCCTACCCCTTGGATATGTCGCAGTATTTCAGACTTTTCAATTCAACGCGGCTGCCCAAGCCCGGTCGAGACGAGCTTTTCACTGACGAAAAGGAGAAGCACCTGCTGGTGCTGAGGAACGGCAATTTTTATGTCTTTGATGTCCTGGATCAAGATGGGAACATACTGGACGCGGCGCAAGTGCACGCCCACCTGAAGTACATCCTCTCGGACAACAGCCCCGCTCCCGAGTTCCCTCTGGCTTATCTTACCACCGAAAACCGGGACACCTGGGCGGGCCTGCGGCGGGAGCTGCTGGACAACGGGAACGGGGAAACGCTCGGCAAGGTGGACTCGGCCGTGTTCTGTCTCTGTCTGGACGACTTCCCCATCACAGACCTGGTCCATCTGTCCCACACCATGCTGCACGGAGATGGCACGAACCGATGGTTCGACAAGTCCTTCAACCTCATCATAGGCAAAGATGGGAACGCTGCCGTGAACTTCGAGCACTCCTGGGGGGACGGCGTCGCTGTGCTTAGGTTCTTCAACGAGGTGTTCAAAGACAGCACCCAGAGCCCCACCATCGCGCCCCGGGCTCAGCCTGCCCCCGTCGACTCGTCACAGGCTGTGCAGAGACTCCATTTCAGGTTGAACGACGCCTTAAAAGCTGGGATCGCCAAGGCCAAAGCGAAGTTTGACTCCACCATACAGACCCTCACTATCGACAGCATCCAGTTTCAGAGAGGAGGCAAAGAGTTCTTGAAGAAGCACAGGCTCAGTCCCGATGCGGTGGCTCAGCTCTCCTTCCAGATGGCCTTCCTCCAGCAGTACGGGCAGACGGTGGCCACCTATGAGTCCTGCAGCACGGCGGCCTTCAAGCACGGCCGCACTGAGACCGTCCGTCCGGCCTCGGTTTTCACCAAGAAGTGCTCCGAGGCCTTTGTCAGAGAGCCTTCCCGGACCAGCCCCGACCAGCTGAAGGAGATGCTCGCCCAGTGCTCCAAGTATCACAACCAGCTGACGAAGGAAGCGGCCATGGGTGAGTGTCCTGCAGGGGGCGGGGAGGCTCATCCTGCTGCTGGGAGGGAGAGGCGAGCGGGCCGGGCCAGGGGAGGACACATTGGTGAGGAGCTCCCCGTTGCTCCGACTGACTCGAGTTAAAGCTGGGCCCATGGTGGGGCTGCCCGGCCTCTGGAGGCGTCCAGCCTGTTACCACCTTCCAGGGGCCCGATTTGTGGGCTCTCGCTGCCCTGCTAGGACAGAGGCTGGGTTGCAGACGGGTGGTGGATGCGCCAGTCACGTTCGCCTTCTGTCCCACAGGTCAAGGATTTGACAGACACTTGTTTGCCTTGAGATACCTGGCGGCAGCCAGAGGCCAGAAACTGCCGGAGTTGTACCAGGACCCGGCCTACGGGCAGATCAACCACAACATCCTGTCCACCAGCACCCTGACCAGCCCTGCTGTGAACATCGGGGGCTTCGCCCCCGTCGTCCCCGACGGCTTTGGGGTAGCCTACGGGGTCCACGATGACTGGATCGGCTGCAATGTCTCCTCCTACCCAGCCCGCGACATCAGGGAGTTCCTCCGGTGTGTGGATAAGGCCTTGGGAGACATTTTTGATGTCCTAGAAGGTAAACCTGTCAGAAGTTAGGGGGAGGGGGGGCTCTAAGCCCATGGCAGCTCCTCTAGGGATACTGTGGGGGGCAGAAGGGGTGGCTAGGGAGCACCCGTGAGCTTTAGAATCATGAGGTCTTTTAATTTAAGAATCATGACCCTGACAAAATGAATTTGGAGCCAATCATGATTTCTGGAAGCTTCTTGGGGGTGGGCGCCACTGGACAATGGAGATACATTCAGTGAATCCTGGAGCCCACCAACGCCTGCCTATGTAGTGTGGCGCGGGCTGGGTGAGGGTCTCCTGTCGAATCCTGTGGGGTCTGCACTGGGGGAGTGTCCCATTGGTTGTTGGATGCTGATTCTCCTACAATAAAAGCTCTCCTCATAAAACCACTGACTGTCACTGGCTATTTCTCTAACCCGGCTCAGGCTGGCACATCAGGGGCATTTGGTTTTTCCTGAGGGAACCTAGAGTGTTTGGTGCTGGGATTCCATTGGAATAGGGGCTCCCCACGCCGATGAGGAGCCTCCGGAGTCCTCCAAGGGAACCGCGGCACGGAGATGTGATGACAAGCAGCCCGAGCACTGACAGAAACTTGAACGTGAGTCTCCCCACCGTCTACCTCTTCCTCTCCAGCTGTCTGGGGCTTGACTGCCCTCCTAGCCTGGCTCAGGTGGCAGAGGAAGCCAGGCTCGGACGAGGGGAGCCACAGGTCTCCTGCCTTATGTCCCTGTTCCCAGCCCGCCACTGACCCCTTCTGGAGCCTTTGTGTTTCAGCATCTCTTCAGCGCCTGTAACGTGCAACCTCATGGGGGCCGGTGCTTTTTGGGGACCTGTTGGCAAAGGCTGAGAGACCGAAGAGCTTCAGTGTGCAGGGGGAAGGGCAAAGTCCCCAGGGAGCAAGCCAGAGGCCTGGGGCTGCAGCACATCTCTGTCTGGGGTGGAGTCCGAGACCCCTGGCTTGTTTTGGGAGACCACAGAGCCATCTCTCTGGTGCACTTTAAACCTGTCTGCTCCCCTGAAGGAAGACACAAGACACGGGGTCTTCCTATCACCCCAACAGCCAGCTGCACTCTGCACCTCGAGGAGCCCCAGAAATGGGTAGAGGAGGCCAGAGATGGCAGAGCTCTGGGCTCTAAAACTTGCCCTCCCAAGGAGGACAGCGCCCTAGAGGCCCCAGAGAAGTGGCACAGGGCCAGGTCAGGACTAGAATTCAGGACGGCCGAATCCAAGGCCAGGAGTCCTTCTGCCTTCTGGTCCTTAGAGATCACTGAGTCCCAGAATAACATGTTCACCACAGGTTCGTGCTGGACCTCTCGGCTTAAAGGTGAAGGAACAGAGGGCCAAGGACTTTCTGATCTTCCTGCGGTCAGTCTGCCTATGTGTGTGAACCTGGCGGGTTCCCATCCCCCCTGCTGCCCACACCTCCAGGGACAGCTGGGCCTTGAGGGGGAGAGCTGGTGGTGAGGGAGGGTCATCAATGTGACTGCTGGCACTGGGAAGCTTAGAAGTGCCAACTGGCCCTCCTTGGGGGGCCTTGGGCAAGACCTTTGCCCAGTGTGGGCCCGTTTCCTCCCTGAGGAGTGGAGTTTGGTTCTATGACCTCTGAAGGCTTCTGGCTCAATGCATGAACATGTGACACCCAAAGGAAGATGGAGAGAAGATGGCGACGATCATAGTCACGGCAGGAGCTCCCTCCAGCTCCAAGAGTGCAGAACAACTTTCCACTAAGTGAACCTTATTTATTTTCCCAATGCTTGCTTTATTAAAAAAAAAAAAAGTGCCAATTTGTGGTTGAGTATACTGAAAGATAGCTGGGAACCCCAGGCCTCCAGCTCTGCCCTTGGACACTTCCTTCCACCGGGCCTCAGTTTCCTGATCTGTAAAGTGAAAACAGTGGGTTAGAGGACTGAAGATCACCTCCAGCTTGAAGATTATGACAACTTAATTCAGACTTTGTCAAGTGGAAGAAAAAGGGAAACTTCTGCCCCAGGTGACCATTGCTTCATGGCCCTTAGAGCTGGTGGTCTCCAGCCTGGGGGGTTGTGGGACGGTCCCCTAGGGGCAGCAGAATCTGCTCAGAACTGAGTCTGCTATACACCTCTAGCTTACTGAGCAAACAGACCATGGGCTTGTTTCTGCAGGGACCACAATGGGGCAGCTGAGCTGCTCCCACCTCCCACCTGGGGCCAGGACCCCCTCTGCTAGAAGGCCCCCAGCCTCCCTGCCTCCCAGGGCACTGGCAAGAGAACTCACAGACAGAATCAAGTTCCAGTCACCAAATGATTAACCTGCTCTCTAGCTACCAAGAGCCCCGATATGGCTGACCAAACTCTGGGAGGTGTAAGCTGCAAAGCAGGCAAATTGAGAGCACAAGACCCAAGCCCCCCCCCCCCCCCCCAGCACTGGGCCGGGCTGCCTCTGCTGGGTTCTCTAACCAGCCCAGAGGTGGGAAGGGCAGGACAACAGAAGTGGCAGTGGCCAAGGCAGCCCTGACTTCAGGGCTGGGCACCCGCCACTCTGCTGGGTGTTTAGGGCCCAGGAGTGTCAGAGGAAAGCCATCAGCCTCTTCCGGCCCCAGGGCTTGCCTTCAGAGCCACCTCATCCAAGTTAAGAGCAGCCTGCAGTGTGGGGAGCAGCTAGGCCTGAGCACCCACAGGAGGAGCAGTGGGGGAAGGGGCCCATCCTTCCGTGGGTGCTTCTCCCTTGGGCAGCTCACAGGCCTGGCTCCCTTGCTTTGCTCCTCTTCACTAGGCCTTGTCCACCAAGTCCGAAAAGGGGCTATGGTAGAACTTCAGAGTCAGAAGGAACCTCACTGGGCCTAATTCTGTCCACTCTGAAGTGTTTATTAAGCACCAAGGGTATGCAAGCCTGATGCTAGGTGCTGAAGATCCAAATACAAACTGAAAGCAGGCCCTGACCTCACAGGGTTTGCCTTCTGCTGGCGAGATGCCACAAGCCAGCAGGTGAGTCCGGCCCAGGTAACTTGTGGGTGGGGAAATGCACCAACCACGGGATTAAAACCTTTCCAAGGAACTGGTACAAGCTGAAGCCGTCAGGAAGCTATGGATCCTGGGGGGAGGGTGTAGAGGGCACCTCCCTTTTCTTCTGCCCCAACTTCAACTTTGGTCCTGGGGCAGGGCACGCTGGACCTCTTCCCATCAACTGTATTCTAAAGCATCAGTTCTGCCCCTACTCTAACCCCCCCTTCTCTCCTCTTGGGGTCTCACTGGCCTTTATCACCTGATCTGCTGCCAGGCTCTTTCTGGGCAGTCTTATTTCCCTGCCCAAAACCCACGGCCCCGTTATCTCTGGGAGAAAAGGGGCATCTCTACAACGGTTCCAGACCAAATGGCAACCCCTGCCGGCTGCCCCTGGGCCTCTTGCATCCCAGGCCTGTGGTGCACAACTTCCTGATCGCCACCACTGCGGATGCCCATCTTCCTTTGGGATTGAGCCCCAAGTCTCCAGCCTCCTCAAGGGCTCAGGTTCCCTCAGTAGGCCGTATCCATCATGGGAGGCAGAAGGGACAGTAAGCTCTGAGGCACTTCCAGTTCTAAAAGTGATGCTCCGGGGGCTGTTTCCTGGGCCCAGCCCGGTGCCGAGGGCTAGTAAATGCCTGCTGGGTGGAGTGCGCTCCTCACAGGGTGATGCCCCCACCACGGCTGGCACTGTTTCTGGGGTGAATGGCTTTGTCTTTGGGTTCCCCTTCCCCTGGAGTGCGGATCCCAGCTGCCTGCCCTAGGCCACCCCTACAAGCCAACCCTGGGCTGCTGAGGCTCCTGCTGGTCATCAGAACAACGGTCCAAGGCCCGGTGCCCACGTCCCAAAGAATGGGCTTCTTTACTGCCCTTCTGCCTGAGCCTCCAGCTACTGGAAAGGCTGGCCCATATTCAGGTTGGGTCTAAGGGCCCCGGCACCACCATTCACTACTCTGGGGACCCAGGACATGGTGACCTCTGGGGGGACGCCACCAATGAAGCCCCTTTCAGTATCTGAGCCCCAGGTACATCACATCCCCATGGCCAGGAGGCCTCTGGGCATCTGTTCCCCAACCCCCCCATCCCGGTCCCCAGGCTGCAGAATCGTGCAGGCCTTTGGTGGCACAGTTGGGGGGTGGGGGGGGGCGGCGGTAGCTATGCCGGACCTGGGTGTGGTGCCCATTGGGACACGGGCAGCTTCTCAGCACTTCACAAACTGATGGGTGACCTCGTAGATTCCCACTGACTCCTGGGCTTTCTCGTCGTAGTCCGTCCAGTCCTGGAGAGGAGGGGAGCAAGAGCTGTGGTGAGGGGGCCGGTTGTTCTCAGCCCACCCTCGGCCATGGGGGGAAGGCCTTGCATCTGAGGTCAGGGAACCTGCCTCCACTACACAAGGGAGGGGTGAATCATAATGCCCACATGAGGCTGGGGTCCCCGGGGCAGGGGGGCCAGGACCATCCTCTGCTGGCATCCCAGGGAGAGGGAAGCTCTTCAGGTACCAGGCCTGGACCTACACCTTCCTGGCTGGGTGAGCAGGGTGCAGTGCCTTGGGTGTGCCATGGGACTCTTGTAAGATCAAAGAGACCCAGGAGAGACATTGGGGGTCTTCAAGTCCTCCCTCTCTCCCCCTCCCATCTTCTCCCCCCTCTGCCAAAGGGCAGCATCTTGTGAAACTGTAATTTGACCGCCTCGCACTCAGAGACAAGGAGCCTAGACTGGGGGGTTGTGCCAGGCCCAGGGCTTGTGATGCCAGCCAGCAGCACCACCTGCCCCAAGGGCTCTCCCCCCTCCCCCAGAAGCCCTGTTCAGCCCTGCAGACTGCACCTTTTCTAGCAGATTGATGTCACTGAAGGCGGTCCCAGTCTCTGTGCCCTCGGCCGCAAAGCCTGCCTGGAGGAACCGGCAAAGAGCATTTCAGTTTGGGTCGGGGCTTTGGGGACGTGGTCCAGGATAGAGAGTCACACAATCTTTGAATGGGAAAGCTTGAAGGAACCCTGTCATTTGACAGAGGGGGAAACTGAGGCCCAGATGACCCCTACCTCCAAGGGCTCCCCATCCCACTGCCCCCCAGGGTCCACCCAGGCTAGATCTTCCCATCGCTTCTAAATCCGCCCCAACAGCCACGGCTGGACCGTTTAACCTGGCTGCTTTCTTCTAGCCTCTTATCACTCCCATGCCAGGGCTTCTGTCTCTGCCCCCTGCACACAGAAAGTGTTTAATAAATGCTGAATTGTCACAAACAGGAGCTCTTCCCTTCTCCCTGTGCCATTGGGGGCTCTCTGGGTGGCCTGCCACAGGCTGTACAAAGCCACCGCCCAGGCCACTCCATTGGATGTGACAGAAGGAACAATGACCATGGAGCTGGGCTGGGAAGCTCTGGGAACCAGGGCTCTGGGAGCCCGGACAGGAGGGACCCTGGGGAGGTGCCACCTACTTGGGGTTGGAAGTCCACCGGCTCCAGGCCCCGGCACTCAAACTCCACGATTGTCTTGAACTTCTCACTGTCTTCAGCCTAGGTGAGGAAGAGGTCCAGGGCAGGGGGTCAGCCTTTCCTCAGCTGCCTGAGGTCTGCAGGGGACCGTCCCCCCCCATCCTGAGGCCAGCGTTGCAGGACCTTGGGATTCTGGGGTGGAGGGGACTAAGTGGGAGAAGGGGCATCTGCACCCTGCCCACAGCTCCAAACCCGGGCCCCTTCCTCTCTACCCCCAACAGCTTTCCCAAGGCCCAGATGGTCCCTGATGCCCCATCCTCACCCCCGGCTGACCTGGATCTGACATTGCAGGTCCTCCTTCTCCCCAGGGAGGCCTAGTGGACACAAAGGCCTTCAAAGTGCCCTCATCTCCCTGTCCCACAATCCTCCGCTGCAGGGCATCATCCCCATGTTGCAGGGGAAAAGACTGAGGAGACCTGGCATGCCCTCACAGAGCCGGTCATCAGCCCAAGCCTCAGGGCAGTGGCCGCCCCCTCAGCGCCCCCCCCCCCAGCAGGGTCACTCACATTGTAAGGCTTGATGCTGCCGCTCAGAATGTCTGAAACAAGAAGAGAGGGTGAGACTTCACCTCTGAGCCCACTGCCCCTGGGCCCCCAGTGGCCAGCCTGCCCTCTGCCCAGGCTCAGAGAGCTGAGGAGGCCGCTGGAGGGGGCTGCTCTCCTCTCGGGGCTCCCAGCTCAGGCCCCCAAAGGAGGAGAGAGATTTCTGCGCTCCCCTCCTGGGATCAACACTGACTGTTGACAGGCAGAGTCGGCCCTGGCCGTGTCAGCCAGCACCACAGACTGTCTGCGCCATGCCCTGCGCTGGGCACCGAGGACAGGAAGACAAAAGTGAGTCCATTCCTGCCCTCCTGAGGGAGAGGGCACAAACACTGCCAAGGATCCAGGGGGGTCATGCACGGAGCTCAGCCAGTCCCACTAAGTGGGGGACGAGGAAGGGGACCACGCTCCAGGCCAGGGGCGGCCCTAGCCAAAGCGAAGCAGGAATACGTGGGGAATATGAGGAGGCTGCCATGTAACAGGCTTGGGCAGGAGGGGCATGGGGGCTTCCCCCAAGGGCTGAGGTGAAGCTAAGGAGTTTGGTCCTAGAAGCAGTGAGAAGCCTTGAGGGCTTGGGGAGCAGGAAGGTGACCCTCCTGCAGCTACAGCAGCATCCAAGGCTGAGGGGGGTGCTGCCCTAGGGGGGCGCCCCAACAGTAATAGGCAAAGAGCTCAAGCTTGGTTATAGACACGGTTGCCAGACCAGGGCATCGGGGTCCCGCCCCGTTTTCTGTTCCATGCAGGTCTGTTTTGTGTCTCCACAGGGACTAGAAGCCCCATGAGGGCAGGGCCGGTGCCTCTTGAACTCCTATAACCTGGGCAGGAGGCCTAGCAAAGGAGAGGGGGGCAAGCACAGAAGGAGGATGCCCAGAGCCTGCTGCTCCACGAGGGGCCCCCCAGCACCTACCGATGGAATTGTCCCGGGAGCAGAGCTTGCATTTCTGCACCATGGTGGCAGTGCCCCGGCCTCCCTTCAGGGGAACACTGTCCTGCCGAGGTAAGAGGAAGCCATTTAGCAGGCTCTAGGGGCCACACAGCGGGGGGGGGGGGGGCTTTCTGTCAGCACCCGAACTCAGGCCAAAGAGCCTCAGGCGGTCAACAACCTGCCCCAACTGTGCCTTTAAAATTCAAGAATGAAGCTCCGGGAGCAGGGGGTGGCGGGGCTCTGGGCCCCAGGACGCGGTTCTCCTTGTAATCAGCCTGGTGGGTACTACCTGACCCTCTGAAAGTGGCTATGAGAAGTTCTTTAGCTTCATCAGAATGAGAGCCAGAGGGGTCTGGAACCCCAAACAGGAACCTTCGTTCTGTGAAGTCCCCCAAGCTCCCTGGTCAAGCCCCCCTCAAGCAGCTGCTCCAGACTTTTCAGACCACTGAGGCACAGCAGCCTCGACCCCTGGGTTAGCTTAATCATGGGCAATTTGGAAGAAAAAGCCTTGAAATGTCTTCTAGGTTAGCCTCGGTTTCCCTATCTGGGCTCAATTCCACATTCAATTTATCCACTTGTACACGGGGAGGTCCTGCCCCCCAAAGTGCTCTGTAAACTATCAAGCAAGATCACCAGGGGTCCCAGGAGCAAAGCGCAATCAGCAGGTCCACAGGGCGCCCAAAGCTCCTCCTCAGGTCTGTGGAGACAGGCCCTAATGAGACCCCGTAACCCATCATCCTCCCCGTCTAAACCCCGCCCCCTGGCCACAGCCGAGCTGGAGGACGCCCCCCTCCCCCACACTCTAATGGGGGGAGGGGAAATCTTTCCAACATTCTCGGCCCGGCTTCTCCACGTACTCCTCCCTCACTAAAGTTTACGGCATCCTGGGCAGAATGGGGGGGGAGGTCTGCGGGGGACCCTTACCATCAGCCGGAGGTACTGCCACTTCTCCGACACTTCCCCGCAGTTGCCGCATTTCATCTGGTACCAGGGGGAGAGGGGCCGTCAGTGCCCGAGGTGGACACCCAGCACGCGTGGGGGCGGGGCTGCCCATCACAAGTACCCGGCTCTCATGCCCACACCCCACCTGAGGCTTCTTCCCTCCTCCTGCCTCTACACTCCCCTCCCCTCTTCACTTTAGACCCCGCCCCTTTACACATAGCTCCACCCAGACCCTGCCCCTTCAGTCTGACTCCATTTAGGCTCCGCCCCCTCTTCACCTTAGACCTCTGCTCCTCCCCTCGGCTCTCAGCTAGGCCCCGCTCCCATTCCGCCCCTCGCCTCGGATTTTACTTGAGGCCCCGCCCCCGGGTCGAACCTTCAGGTACCAGCGGAAGTCGTCACCCACGGGCCGCAGGTGTGTCACGTTCTCCAGAGTAGCCTTGAGCTGCAACCCGATCTTCTGTGCAGGGCGGGAGAGACGAGGCTAGGTCCCGGCCGCGCGCCCCGCCCCCCCAGGTTCTCCCCCTGTCGCCTCCCCCCACCGTCCGCACCCTCCCCGCTCCATCCGCCCGCTCCGGCTCACCCCCATGGCTAGTCAGAGCTGCCACGGTCGCTACGACCGCACTGCTTTCCGGCCTGGCGTAAAAGCCCCGCCCTGCCGGCGCACGCAGCGCCTGCACGCACACATGGCGTTAGGCTAAGGGGGCTATGCCTGCTACCATGGTAACCGAGAGGCGTCCCCTCCCTCCCTCCCCTGGAAAAAGGAAGCTCTCCACGCCGCCTTGGGGCGCAGCAGGAGCAGAGTGCCCACGTTACCCTAAAGCGCCTCACTATCCAGTCGGCGGCCCTGCGGCCCGGGCACCAAGCGCCTTCAGAGGGGGAAGCTGAGGCTCGGAGAGGTCAAGTGCCTTGAGTTCGTCGTTAGGGGGGAGAATGAGAGGGAGACGCCCAAGAGATGTCTATTTACAGTCTCAGCAAATATCGCAAACTTGAGCCACTGCCAAGGCCCTTTCCCCATCTGCAAAATGGGCATGGCCGCTGCCATCTCCTCTCCCCAGCCTCCGGGCCAAGCCTGCGCCTCGGTTCCAACCTTGGACAAGTCCCTTCCACTCTGAGAAGGGATTCTGAGAGGGGACAGACCCCCCCTGAGCCAGAGCCGGTGAAGGCAGGGAAAGCGGCCTCTGGGCATCTTACGGAGGTCTGGCACCCGCTTGGCCTGCCGCCCGCCAGTGGCATTCAGGGACCGCAAGAGGCGCCGAGTCCCTGGCAGCCGGACCTCTGAAGGGGAGCTGGGGCCGTCTGCAAGGCCAAGGCAAGACTCGATCCCACAGGCAATGGGGCCATGGAGGGCGTGGGGTGACTGCAGCAATTGTGGGGCCTGGACACAGGCTGGGGAAGGAAGACGACGCAAGGAAACGGTCCCTCCAGGTGAGGTGCGGAGGCCCTGGACAGGGCTGCGGGCAGAGAAAACACCTGAGATGTCATGGGAGGTGGGTGCTGGAGTGGGGAGGGGGGGCAGGTGAACCCGGGGACAGCCACAAGGGAAGCTGTGGGGGACAGAGCTGGGGAAGGCAGAGCTGGGGAAGGAGAGTGATGAGTTCTGTTGGAGCCATGTGAAGTTTGAGGGGTGACCACCAGCAGGACTGCAGTTTAGGGCATTGGGCCAATAAACACAGATTGGAGGAACATATGGAATGGCCAGACTACGGGAAGAGGCAGCAATCCCAAAGGGAGGGGCAGTGAGATATCATCCCAGGGGGGAGGAGGGGCAGCATCTCTTCAGCCAGGGTCAAAGGGCAGGCCCATGGACCAGCCAAAGGAAGTCCTCTGACCCGGACTGCTAGAAGACAAAAGAACAGCCAGACAGGGAGAAGTAACATCGGGGATGGGAGAGGGAGGAGGCCGGCTGTGTCCAGTGGGTAGAAAAAGGGGGGCTCAAAAGCCCGGGGTTGTTCACAACTCAGACCCCATTCGGGAGGCCCTTCCTCTTACTCTCAGTGGGATCAGCCGGCACATGCTTAAGGGGGGGAGGGAGGGTTGGAAACGCAGCCCCAAACACCCGTGTATTTAGGAGCTGAAGGGCAGGCCAGCTCCCAGAGGAGGGCTCGGGGTTGGGGGTGGGGGGGCTCAAGGAGCAGGACTGGCTTGCAGAAAGCAGAGGGAGGAAGACCCGGCCCTTTGCAGCACTAGGCAGCTGTAGCATCATCTGGACGTATTCCCCTTGGAATAGCATAGCCTCCCCTCCCCTCCCCTCCCCGACCAGAGGGGTTCAGGGCTCACCCTTGGTCCCCTCCCTGTGCCTGGGATGCTGGGCTGTACCCAGCGGGCACATGGTACGGACTCACTCCCTGACCACTGGCCAATGCCAAGCAGACTTCTTGGGTGAGGAACACGAGCCGCCCAACTCTAATGTGATGGCGCGGGTCCCCAGACTGCCAGCTTCTCCCATCCAGAAGCAAGAGCAGGTCCCAGAAGTCCCTTGCTATTAGAACCTGAGGCCTTCCAGGGCCAAGTTATGAAAGAAGACTCGGGTGCAAGACTGGGAGTAAACGAGCGCTACAAGTCGCCCACATATTTATTAAAGACAATCACTTAGACAGCATATAAAAAATATTTTCCTGGCATAGACAAAAAACTTTTGACACTGGAAATGAGAACGCCACCACCTGGCACACAGAAAAAGTTAAAAAACCAAACGTAAAACCACAGCCTGGCCTAGATGGGCTTGATCTTGAAATGCAAACCAATGAGGCTGAAGACTAAACACTTCAGGTCCTGGACCAGGTAATAAAACACTCGCAAGCCTTCTGGATCCCTACAACACAAGAAAAGGCACATTAGACTCCATGTCCAGGGACGGACAGAGCCCCACCCAGAGCTCCTGCGACTGCTGCCAGGGAGCCCTGGAGAGCAGCCCCACCCCCAGCTTCCCCCCTTTATGTTTAACAGTAACTGAGGTTTTCTCTGCTCCTACAGAGGGGAGGGGCCCAAGATCTGCAGGAACAGTCACCAGTGACTTAACAGCTGCAACTTTGGGGTGGAGGGGAAAGAGCCCCAAGGCAGCCAATGCATGGAGCCCCGGGCCTGGGTCTTGAAGCCCCAAGGCAGTTAAGAGGGGGCATGTCTGGGTTGGGGCAGGATGAGGGGTGGTGTGAGCTCGGGCCATTCTACGGCAGAGCCAGAGAGTAACACCAGGCAGCAGGTGGCCACCAGCCATCCACAGCAAGGGGCCCAAGGCCTCCCCTGGCAGGCCTGTTAGTGGCTCCTGATGGGCGCACAGACCACCACCTGTTCCTCCCGGTTATTCTTCCTGGCACTGAGAAGGCAGAAGTGTCACACTAGCAGGAAGGATGCTGGCCCCTCTAAAGCTGGCAAGGGTCGGCTTCATTGTTTGGGCCCCCTCCCTGCCCAGCTGCCCCATCTGTGTGCAGCCCGCACCCCCCACCCCCCACGCGCACAGCAGGGCCACAGAACGTACTTGGACTGGTTCACATCAATAAGGGAGCCAATTTTGGATGTGGTGAAGGAAATGTGCTCATCTCCAATCACAATTTCAAGCTCCTGAAAAAGAAGAGGTATCAGAAAATGAATTGTTCTGAGTCCAGGCCCTGCCTGATTCCCCCCAAGAGAGGAAGACAGGCTTCCCTAGTGACTCCCAGTGGGGAAGGCCGAAGCACAAGGTCAGGAAGAGCACCAACTTCCACAAAGTCATTTGCAATATCTGAGCCTAATTTCTTCAGAGAATGAGGGGGATGGAGACAGCATGAAATGGGGGGAAAGCTGGCTTTAGAAATGGGGGACCCGGGTTCACATCCCCGCTGTGTCATTTGCTGCTTATATAACCCAATGTAAGCCAATTCTATGGCAGTTTCAGTTTCTTTATTTGAAAAATGGGACGATTAGCGTAATCCCTTCCTTCATGACCCAAATCTACAATATTGCAACTAGGCGGTCAGTCTCTAAGACCTGTTCCAATCCAAATCCTAGTCAATAAGTAGAACAAAGTGTAACTGAAGTACTTTCTTCACATTTAAATAATTTTATGTTGTGTTCTATAGAATGGTTTTACCAAAATAAATGCCCATTAGATGGAGCAATAATGGGGAATACATTGATGTTTACGTTGAAAACCAGAAGTGAACGTGGACCAGACATTAATTTGGCAATCACATTTTCCTACACTGAGAGGTGGTATGTAAGTGGGTGGGGATCCCCCAGCCTCACTCATGGACCCCATCAATTCCCATGAGTTCAACTATCATCTCTATGCAGACAACTCTGAGCATCAGCAAATGCTCATGTCACTAGCAACCCCATGCGTCCAAAATACAACTCAAGCTCTTGGGGCCGAGAGCCCTGCAGGCTCACTGCGTTGCCTGACTCCCCCTCATTCCAATTCTGTCACTTTCCTGCCGTGATATCGCCTGCCTGCTCCCACTCAGCCCGTTCTGTCATTCCTGCCCCTCCCCACCTTGCCCCCCAGACCCCTCTCTCCCTTCAGCACAGCTCAAGCACCATCTTCTACAAAAGCCTTTCTGGATCCCCTCGGCGGTCACTGTGGTCTTGCTTCTCAAACCGCCTTGTCCCCAAACCACTGGGCTTGCTTGTTTTTATTCTCTTTAATCTAATATACATATTATTTCCCCTGCAGTATTTTGATGGAAACAGTTAAATTGTAGGCTTCTTGTAGGAAGAGATTGTTTCCCACTCATTGCCCTGATAAAGACAAAGAAACTGAAAAACACAAACTGCATAAAAAGTCGCACCTGCTGAAGATGCCCCTTCCTGCCTCCCCCCCTCACCTGCCGGCCCACCCTGTCGGGAGGAGGCCACAAAGCATCATCTTCTTTGGTAATCTCGCTATCGTCAATGATTCTCTTCAGTTCTTCCATCACACTCTTGTGGACATAAGCCTGGAAGGGAACCCAAGAACAAAGTCTAAACCAGCTGCAGACGGAGGCCGGGCCCTGGACTAAAAGGGGCCACGTCCCCCTCTCCCCGTGAAACCCCTCTGCCTCCTGCCAGGCTCTCACCTCTTTTCTGATCATGACATCATTTTTGTAATTGCTGTTGTTAGCATATCTCAGTTTGCCTATAAGGAATAAAAATCACATTTAGTAAACAAACAAAAAAAATCTGGTAAAACACAGTTGCCAGAGTGGTCTTACTCGAACCCAGCCCTCCTAAACCCCCAACTCCAAGCCCTGGGGACTGATCTCACTTTCAGGATCATCTACAAAATCTCATCCCCTCTCCCCCTTCTAGTCTTCTTCCCCTGGTTCGCCACCTTGTCTCTTCCAGCCAGTGACCCTGGCCTCCGGGCTGCTGCAGGAACAAGACCCTCTCCCTCTCAGTCCCAGGCATTCTCTCTGGCTGTCCCTATGCCTGGAAGGCTCTTCTTCCCCAACTCTAACCTCTGATCTCCCTGCCTTTAAGTTCCAACTAAAATGCCTCCTCCAGGAAGCCTCCCCAGGCCCTCCCTCGATTATCTCCTATTTATCCTGAGTGCATGCTGTCTTCCCCTGCTTTTTTTTTTCCTTTGTATCCCCCGCACTTGGCACTGTACCTGGCACACAGTAGGTGGGTGCTTAATTAATGTTTATGACTAATATTTAGAGGGACAAACAGTGTGGAAAAAATACAGCAAACTGTATTAAATGTAAAAAAAGACATCAGGGGAAGAAGGAACAACTTGTTCTGCTCAGTCCCATGGGACAAAACCATGAGCAATGATGGGGGGAGGAGGGGCGTTGCCAAGTTTGAGATTTTGGTTCAAATCTGTCTGGGATGAGGCAGAGGGGCGCTTGATAAGGACACGGTGGCCAGAGCTACACTACATGGCCTCTGAGGCAGCCCTGAGAGAAGCAAGGGGCTGTCTTGGGCAAAGAAGAGCGGCAAAGACCCTCAGAGATTCCAGAAGGAAAAAGCCACAGCCAGACCTGGGGTCTCAGTTGCCCACACACAAACGTCAAAGGGTCAGGCAAGAGGGACTGAGCCTGAGCCACAAAGCGACCCTTCCTGCAAAAGCAACGGGAAGCAGAAATGCACGGAGAGGAGCAAGACAAGTCTCTGTCAGCTGGTCTTTTTGAAACGTGCGATTCCTTGAGGATCAGAAATCCCAGGGAAGAACTCCCTCTCCAAAAGCAGATAGTGGCTCCCCACTCTCAGGCCAGCTGTCCAGCTAGATGTTATGGGCAGTGGCTTTTTGGCTACAAAAACACCACCAGGGGAGGAAACTCAGAGCCAGGGCTGGGATCACATGAAGATGAACAAAGGCACCTGTGGCGGGGGAGCAGCTGAGCCGTCTGGATCCCTGTGAGCTCCCTGTATTTCTATCTCTGGACCTCCTAAACGTCTCTGTGGCTGCTCTCCTTCCTGCATGGTGGCCCTTCCCTCTAGACCTCAGGAGCTGTCTGCTCCAGCCGTCAGTGATTTCCACTGGTGAATCTCCAGGATACCAGAGCAGGCTGAGAAATAGAAATGGAGCAGAAGCCTAGCACAGGGGAATTCTATGGTAGCAATGGAGCAACTTCCAAGAAGAGGGCCCCATTTCTTAACCTGCCTCAATGGTAATTTCATCCTTCAAAAGACAAGTAAGCCAGAGAACTTATACTCTAGATCTGATGTTCATCAACAAGAAGGAACAGGTTGGAGTGAAGGCCATAGGAACCTTGGGAGAAAGTGACTTAACCACTCCAGAAATCCAAGCATTATCTCACAGGCTATCTAGATTTTAGGAAAGCTGATTTGGATAGAGGTTAGGTAGGATTCCATGTTTTAAAAATCTGAGGTCACAGGTTTCTCATCAAAGGATGGATCATGGCCTGTCGGATGAGATCTCCTTGTTCATGTACGAACTGGCCTCTAAGGTTCTTTCACCTCAGATTTGAGAAGAAACAGCATCAGAAGCATAAAGATAGACTATGCATTGCTGCTATTTAGTGACAGAGCTCAAGCACTCTGCTTTTTTAGCTATTCCAAATATGGTGTCCTATGAATCCAATCCTGTCCAACTCGGGGCTTTTGACTTTAAGGCACCGACCCTGTGGGCTTGGCAGATTTTTAGTTTAAGGAACTTAACATTTTCAATCCCATACAGACCTCAAATATACAAGCCGTGGAGCTCTCTAGTCTATCCCTATGTTAAGTCAGGTGAGTTGTAAAACCAAAACAAATATTTACTGAGTGCCTACTATATCAGGTATAGAGGCGAGATGATACAAGGCAAATATATTGAATGTAGAGCCAGAACCCCTGGTTTGAATCCTGACTGCTTCCTGCCTCCTCAGAGTCCCTGGCCAAGTCCATGCCTTTTAAAATGAGAGGTTGGGCTTGATTTTAAAGATCTCTCCTATGAATAAGTGTTAAGACATAAAACACGTTTGAAGAAAAGGTTCCAAGCCTTGAAAACTTAATGGGTCAAGTCAAATACACAAAAAGCCAAGCAAAGAAAAAAAAATGCTACAAGACAGTGTAAGTCACAAGACTCTGAACAGGTAACCAATCACCAAAGGGTGACATAGTCAATATAAGATTTCAAGGGAAGGAAAACGAACCAAACCAAAACAATATCAGCTGAGTTTTTATGGAAAGAAGAGTGATCAGGAGCCAGGCCATCTGAATTCCTGCCCCACATTCCCTGCTTGTGACCCTGGCCAAGTCGTTTCCCAAATCTGGGTCCCAGTCTATAAGATGGTCAGTGAGAACTTAAGACTTCATACTTTACCCCATGAACCTCTCAACAGCCAGGAAGAAACAATATTGGGCTTAGCAGAGGGATGGAGAGTGAGGGATGGCAAGGAAGCGTAAAGGTTTTCTAACAGGTCGCAGCTATGACCTGATTATTAACT
Source organism: Myrmecobius fasciatus (assembly GCA_023553655.1). Classification (NCBI taxonomy): domain Eukaryota; kingdom Metazoa; phylum Chordata; class Mammalia; order Dasyuromorphia; family Myrmecobiidae; genus Myrmecobius; species Myrmecobius fasciatus. The sequence goes on from JAJPUD010019310.1 coordinate 22,915, forward strand.
AATACATTTCCCTTGGTAGAAGGGCCTCTCCTGGATAGCTAGGGCTGTCCCCATGCCCACCCAGGGCCTGGCACTTCTTGCTGAATGGCATTCTCAGGTAAGTAGCAAAAGCCAGACAAGGTTCAGAGTGTGGGAGCTGGCCATCATGGTGCACTTTCACAGCATCCCCCTGCACTGATCTGGGGGGTGGAAGGGCACAGCCAGGGAGGCCTCCAGCCCCCTCTGGACCAAACCTCGGGGCTCTCTGCCAAGCACATCCTTCCAGGGAGCTCCAAATGAATGAATGGTAGTGCCCTTCCTCGGTCCCCATTCCAGCCTCCACTTTGACCAACCTCCAGCTCCCCATCATTAAGCATTTATTAAGCTCCAGCTGAATTCTGGACACTAGGGATGAAAAAAAAGACAAAAACCAAGCAGTCCCGACTCTCAAGGGGAGTGCCTTGTACGGAGCAGGAAACGGCCTGGAAGAGCCGAGGAGGGAGGCCGAGTGAAAGCGGCCACTCCTAAGGCACTGAAAAGTGGCCGGAGAACTTCAGTCGAGCCGTCTCCTGACCCCCCCACCCCGGGGAGCAGGGGCATTCTAATCCCCGTTTACACAAGAGGAAACTGAAGCACTTTCCTTACTCACGAGGGGCTTCCCTTCTGCCCACGGATGGGTGCTCTCAGCATCCTAAGAAACCCGAGCTTGGATTCCCCAGCCCGCCCCCCTACTTTCCCAGCGTCTCCCCATCCCGGCTCCCCCCCGGACTTCAGGCTCTCCCGCACCTCCTCTTTCCCAGGATCCTCCCCAGCGCGGCTGCCCCCACACCTTCTGACCCACTCCCCAGCACCTTCGCCGCCCCCTCCCCCAGCCCAGCCTCCCAGTCCCATCCCGGCCACGCCGCTCCTGTCCTCACCGTCTGGCCGGAACTCAAACTCCAGGAATTCGTGGCCGAACTTGCCCTTGTGGCCCACGTAGTAGCGCAGGTAGAAGTCGCTGGCCATAGCCGAGCCGAGCCGGGTCTGAATGTGGGTTTCGCACGGAGGGAGCGGGGGTCGCACCGCCGCCTTCACTAATCCGACCGGCGCCGATTTTGCCTAGGCCGCGAGGCGCGCGGCACTGATGTCACAAGCCAGCGCCCGCCAGTGCTCGAGGCCCCGCCTATCTTTTCACTGTCAGACAGGCCCCGCCCATCCTTCCACTTTCAGACAGGCCCCGCCTTTTTATCATTGTCACCGGCCTGGCCCCACCCCACGAGCGAGGTGGGAGGGTGCGCATGCGCAGTTGCCGATCTCGCATTGGTCTTCATTTATCCCCTGGGACGGCTCTGACCCCAGCATCCTCCCACGCGCCTCCAGCGCTGTCCACTCGTTGCCACCAAAGGGGGAACGGTCTTCCTCTGTTCCCGGTACAAAAGGGCTTCAGCAAACTTCCTGCTCACCTCTCCGGCCCTCGCCCTCCCCCACCCATGGGCCTCCGCTTCCACGCCTGCGATCCTCGTGTGCTCACAGCTGTCAGCACTCCCCTCTCCCTTTGCTCGCCTGTCCATCTCTGCTCGCTGTCCCGCCTACCGGCAAGGCGTCTACACTAGTGCCTCCCCCTCCTGCTACTCTCGACCCTGTCATTCGAAGGGCGACTTGCCCATTCCGCTGAAGCTGCCTTTTCTCCATGCGCAGAGGGCAGCCTCTGCCACTGCCCATCGGGCCTTGCTCTTGGCTTCTCTCTAGGTTTCTGGGACACTATTCTATCCTGCTTTTAATCCTATCTATCTCGGATTTGTATCCACGGTGTTCCCACCATCTTTGGGTATCCCCTAGGACTCCATCCTCCCCCATCTTCTCTTCCTCTCTATTATTTCATTGATGACTTCATCAGGTCCATAGATTTCATTTTCTCTACATTGATGACAAATCTGCTTGTCCAGCTCTAACCTTTTTCTGACCTTCAATCTTGTGTCTCCAACGGCCTATTGGATATCTTGAAACCCCCCCCTAACTTCTCTATTACTGTCAAGGGAAGCACTATTTTTCCAGGCACCTAAGCTCAAAACCTAGAGATCATTCTCATGGCTTAACTCTGTAACTCATCCATGAATAATCTGTGGCCAAGCCCTAAATCCCATGGATTTTATTTTTGTGAACAACTCTTGTATACATGCCCCTTTCTCTCCTCTGCCTTGTGTCTCCTGGCTCCAGTCCAGCCATCACTCAGCTATCACAGTGATTTTATTTATTTTGCTGAGACAATTGGAGTTAAGGAAGTGTTAAGTGTTTGAAGCCAGATTTGAACTCAGGTCAGGAGCAGCCATCATTCAGCTATCACAGTGATTTATTTATTTATTTTGCTGAGACAATTGGAGTTAAGGAAGTGTTACGTGTTTGAAGTCAGATTTGAACTCAGGTCAGGACTGGTGCTCTCTCCACTGCACCATCTAGTTGCCTACAACAGTGATGACGTTAAAGCCCAGAGCTGATCACATCACCCACCCCAAGCCCATATTATCACCTCTAGGAGCAAACAAGCTCTGATTGGCATTTCCAAGTCCTTCATAGCTTGCCTCTCCCCATTTTTCCAGCCTTATAAGTGCTTATTTCCTTCCCTAGCTGAGATTGTCTCCGCATTTTACAGCTGGGAAAACTGAGGCCCAGAGAAGTGACTCAAGGCCTCATTATTTTAATGAAACATAATCAAAGGGGGTTGAAAAGGCAGACCTGGAGAGTATTTGTTAAGGGATCAATCAGTGCCCTTACTCCACTTCCTCTTCTCCCAATGTACTCTGTGAACTAATATCACTGGCTTCTCCTCTCAACTCCAATCATTTTTACCATCCCACACTCTTAGAACATTCTTCTCCTTCACTCCCATCTTCTAGTTTCCCTTGATTCTTTCAAACCTTCATCGAGAAGACCCTCCCTTCCCCACTTAATGCCAGTGCCTTCCCTTCCAGTTTATCTCCCCTTTATCCTGTGTGTATCTTGTTTGTACCTATTTGTTTACATGTTGTTTCTGGATGGAAGTTGGATGAAAGGGACTTCAATCACCAGACTATAAATGATGAGTAAATTTCCTCTTCTTCTTCTCTTCCTCCTCCTCCTCCTCCTCCTTCTTTTTTGCTAAGGCAATTGGGGTTAAGTGACTTGCCCAGAGTCACACAGCTAGGAAGTGTTAAGTATCTGAGGTCACATTTGAACTCAGGTGCTCCTGATTACAGGGCTGGTGCTCTATCCACTAAGTCACCTAACTGCCCCGATGAGTAAATTTCTTTCTTTTTTTTAAAGCTTTTTATTTGCAAAACATATGCATAGGTAATTTTTCAACATTGACCCTTGCAAAGCTTTCTGTTACAAAATTTTCCCTCCTTCCCCCACTCCCCTCCCCTAGATGGCAGGAAGTCTAATATATGTTAATTATGTTAAAATATTTGACAGATCGAATATGTGTATACATATTTATAGTTATCTTGCTGTACAGGAAAAAAAAAACCTGAGAAGGAAAACATAATGTAAGCAAACATCAATAGAGAGTGTGAAAATGCTATATTGTGGTCCACACTCAGATCCCACAGGCCTCTCCTCGGGTGTATATGGCTTTCTTCATCACTGAACAACTGGAACTGGTTTGAAGCATTTCATTGTTGCAGAGAGCCATGTCCATCAGAATTGATCATCATATAGTCTTGTTGTTGCCGTGTATAATGTTCTCCTGGTTCTGCTGATTTCACCCAGCATCAGTTCACGTAAGTCTCTCCAGGCCTCTCTGAAATCATCCTGCTGGTCGTTTTTTACAGAATAATAATATTCCATAACATTCATATCCCATAATTTATTCAGCCACTCTCCAATTGATGGGCATCCCTTCCGTTTCTGGTTTCTAGCCACCACAAAAAGGGCTGCCACAAACATTCTT
>JAJPUD010019311.1:0-26799 GCA_023553655.1 Myrmecobius fasciatus
AAGAAAGTAAAGTTTCTGACTCATTGGGTGTGTTGAAGTCTGAGTAAATCAAAGTTAACAGGGAGTTTTTCTGAGAACTTGAATACAAAGCCCTAGCCTTCCCAGATATACTTCTTGTTATTAACACAACTAGTAGACAGTAGAATTAATGTAAGTATGTGTCTATTTCATCTGTATATATGTTCTTAAACCCCCCCCTTTATTTGTTATTGCTACTCAGTAAGCCCAGTTATTAATAGAAAATAAATCAATACTTCCTATCTATTAACTTTTGGGGCTTATTGATGATTAGTAGACTTTTTTAATCATAAAAGTAGAAGTGTTTAATCATAGTCCCAGGAAAGCTTTGCTGGCTGAAGACCAGGGAACTATATTGGTAAAATTCATTAGTTTAGGATCTAAAAGAAATCAAAGAGGAAAAAATCCAAAACAGTACCAATCACTGCACATCAGGAGAATCTTCATTGAAGGGAAAAGTGAAAATGTATTAGACTTTTGTTTCCTGGAGACAAAACTCCAGCAACTGAAAGGAGTTGTGGTTGGGAAGTTGTGAATGCTCTTTAAGGGAGCCGTAGAAGGTAAAATAGACGTGATTATTGGTTCTTATTGGTTGGAATCGATATCCAGAATTGAAGCAGCTTCCCAATGAGCCGCCACTTTTTAACCATTTAGTTTCTCATTAGGTGCTGAAAGATGAATATGATTCAGTTGCTGTGGAAGAATAGAAAGCTCCATATTGTAAGAAAGATAACTTCTCTCTAGTGCTGAGTGGCCAGTATTCCTGTGGAGTTCGTAGAGTTGTAGAGCATATACACTTTTATTCCTTGTGATGGGGCATTTTAGAAGTTAATTTTAGAAGACTAATTTTTTTTTGGTAGGAGGGTAGGAGGTTTTTGTTTTCTAGTTTGCATTTCCTCCAGCCTAGATCTCCTGAGAGAAGTACTTTGGTTCTTTCTGGTAGTATATGGCTGGACTTCTGATTTAATTAGTGGAGGGATCTGCCCACTCAGTCCAGAGAAGGCAAAAAGTCGGGGCAAGAAACTGAACTCCCATCTTGCCACTTCCAGAGGCAGCTTGCTGCTAAAGCCATTGCACCAGGCTTTTCAATTCTACAATCTTTTTTCAGGCACCTCCATGCCTGGGCTAAATTGTAGAAGGGACACAGGCAAATATATCATGGTACCTCTAAGGTATGTATATACCTAAATACTATTTATTTCCATGACTATCATGGCCCTGTTTTGTATAAGGTAATTGTCTAAGTAAGACAGTGTCCCTCCCCTCTTGTGGGAGCCTGTGGGTTCCCACATCCAGAATCATCCGTTCAGGACAGGTTTTGGGAAGCCATTGAGCATATTCCCCTCATTAGATCAAGGAAAAGACTGAAACCTAGAGAGACGCTGGCCAGGTGTTAAATGACATAAGCTGAGCTCCTCTGGCTTCAGAACCAGGTTGTTCCCATGGGGCCATGCTTCAAGGACACAGAGAAATAAATACAAGTCATGCGAAGAGATGGAGAACTTGAACCAGTGTGAGAGCATGGCAGTATGACAGAAGAGGTCTTAGGGTTCTGGTTCTGATGGCTGCAATAGCAGATCAGATCTTCCAGGGCCCGAGAGTCCTAATTCACCAGTGGCCACGACTCTGACTCAGATAAAGAGGAGAAAAGAGCAAAGAATAAAAAATAAACAAACAGAGACAAAACAGTAAAAAAAAAAAAAAGGAAAAAAAGGAAAAAAGAAAAGTGTAGAGAAACTCATGAACAATCAAATGAGGAGCAAGGGGAGGAAGACAGTAAGAGACAAGAACTTAAGGAGACAGAAGTTTGGGGGTGGGTGGGAAAATGCACACCAAAATTGAATAGATTTAAAATGGGAAAAGAACTTAAAAGACTGCTCTCATGCAGATACTGCTACAGAACAATACAACTACAGGGTATAGACCAGAAAAGAAATTTGGTGGTAGCAAGAGGAAGAGAGGGGAAAGAGAAATTCCTTTACTGAAAATGAGAAACACCAAAAGAAAGACAGTGAGAATCATAGAAGGAAAGAGGAATAGAAATAATCCAAACTCAGTGATGAGGAAAATCAAGTTGGAATGGTGCAGAAAGAGTCTGAAAAGCACAGCAGACTTTCTGAGCCATCTTCAAGGAGAAATTGCAATGGAGAAAAAAAGGGAAGCTCTCCAGTAAGACCAAAATAATGATGAAAAGTGACATTTAGGTTGAACTGAATTGCTTTACATTGGCTACTGAACTGCATTTCAAAAACAACTTTTGTATAAAGTATTACTTTGTATTATACATTTTAAGAGGTTTTCTGTGAGGATTTTTTATGATCAGTACTTCCACCCCACCCCCCAAAAAGTTAAAATGTTCTCCATTTGGTTTTACATATGACAGAACATTTTCAGTAAAAAGAACATAATGCTTCCTTATATTTTGTGAATCAAACTGCCAAACTTTCATTGAATCAGTGTATTTATTAGTAACAATATTATATTATGTAAATATTTTCTGATGGTCTGGAGACATAACATTATGAATGAATTCACTATTTTTGTTTTTGAAAATTAGAGTTAATTGCAAATTGCATATTACATCCTGTCTCTGCTCTCCAGACTCATTGTCACCCAGCACAGTCCATCCTAACCTTCCTGATTTACATTGAGGTTTTTCATTCACTCTAGTAAAGTCCCTAAGTCCCCAAGCTAAAAACAAGAAAAAAGAAAATGACCTCTCCTTTAGGTGCTGACATTCTCCTGGAGAAAATATCTGGGAGTCTAAGGGCCTTCATTATACTAATTGACCTTAGGTCCTGAAGTCTCAGCTGAACTGAGTTGCTCATGCTATGCAAAATTTCTTTTTCCTGAGGACTATTCCTTGCTTGGGGTTCTGGAAGATTTTTTCTTTGTATTGGCATCAGAAATCATCTTGTTCAGATTTCTACTTCCATAAGTGAAGAGGGAAGCGGAAAGTAAATGAGGAACTGGCAATAATTAAGTTTGGATTTGATGTTGAGGGTATGAAGACAGTAATGTGAAATACATAGAGAGTGGATGGATTCAGGTGGTGGAGGGCTTAAAATGCTAGTTTCTATTTTACCTAACAAATAGTATAAATTGTCTAAAGGTTGGGGAATATAATGACAGCTTTTGGGTGATTCTTGTGTTAAGATGAGTAGAAAAAAGAGCCAAAAAACAAGGAGACACATGGTGAGATTATTAGAATTTTCTAGTAGAGCTTCTATGGGTTTAATCTACTGCAATCATTTTCTAAGTATCTAATGGTACAAACTTGAAGAGGTTCTTTCCTCATATCTGCGACTGAAGATGTCTATTTTCTGCAAAGATTAGTATGAAGAAACTCACTAAATCACTAATATTTAGAAAATAAGGTAAAGCAACTAAGCTTCCAAACTATGACCCAAAGTCATTAAAATATATTTACCCCTTGATTGGGCTTTACTACCACGAGTTTTATTCCCCAAACAAATCAAAGACAGAAAAGTCTTAGAGTACAGAGTTCTAGCCATTGGATCACCCAGTTGCCCCCAACAAGAAGGGGAGAAAAACTATCAGGTCCAACAGCATTTACAGCAGCTCCTTTTATAATACTCCAAATTTAGAGAATGAAGTGGTATCCATCAACTGACCTTTTCAGACACAGATAATGTGAGAATTTGAGTGACTTCACCACTCTTCTTTTAAGGGCATGGCTTTTCTTTTTGCCTCTCCAATTTGGGGGTAGAGATCATAATGGTAGAAGGGGATAGGATTTAGGAAAAGATATGAAAAAGTAAAGTGTGTGTGTGTAATTTCAAAATAAAAGGACAGATAAGAATAGAAGGAAGGCCATGAAGGACAATCGCATCCACTTTGAAAACTATAGGTGGGACTTGGGGTATGTGAAAAGAAAAGCAAGCTGTACTAAGATCTAATCATCTCTAATCCCCTTCCCACTCCCCCTCATTTTCTTGGTTTGAGTTCTGAATAAAAATTTAAAAGAAATAGGCAGGAAGTTGCACAGCTATTAAGCTGAAAGCTACCTCAGGTTAAGATTCACATAAAACCAAATATTCACTTAAGCAACTTTGCACTAACAAAGTGAAAATGAGAGCCAATTATAAGAGAATATTTTACCCTAAGAAGTGCTGGAGATGAGATTCAGAAAAGAATGATGAACAAAGTAATATAGAGTGAAAGAAGCAGACACAGGAGAGCAACATACACTTAACTTGGAGATGCAGGTTGAAAGCCATTAAGATATGACTAAGTCTGATATGTTGTCTATGTAGTCCTGTGTGAATCACAGCCTCTTTGTGGTGGAACAACTTTTTTAGGGATGATTGTTGATCAAATATCAAATCAATTACCTTTTCAGTTCATAATACTTTGTTTTATACATTAAGAGGTTTTCTGTGAAAGGATTTTTAATAATCAGTATTTCCAACCCCCCCTAAAAAGTTAAAATATTCCCCGCTTGGGAATATTGTAATACATATTTGAAGAGCTTTTCAGTACAGAGAACATAATGCTTATTTTATAAATCAAACTGTCAAACTTTCATTGAATCAGTATATTATTGACAATATTATTTTATGTAAATTTTCTGGTGGTCTGGAGACCTAACACTGTGAATGAATTCACTGTTTGTTACAGCTTTTGAAAATTAATGTTAATTCCAAGTTGCATATCGTATCTTGTCTCTGCTTTCCAGACTCATTTGATTTTTCCATGAGTTTCATTTTTTTTCTTTTTTTAAAAAACTTTACTGTTTCTTTAATTTTTATTCTTTTCTCCTCTTTATCTGAGTCAGATAAAGCTACTCGTGGAATAGAACTTTCGGGCCTGGAAGAGTTGGAGCTACTATAGCTGCTGTCAGAACCAGAGCCTGAGGAATCAGTCAGAAGACAAGGGGGAAGAAGAGGAGGAATCCGCTGACTTAGCATTCTGTTTCTTCACCTATCTTGGGCGCATTTTTTTCAGATGTTCTCTCAATTCGTCCGTTAAACCTCCAAGACCGATGCAAGTAAAATTGATGGCAAACCGGGTGTTTCTTGGATGATCTCGGCAGTAATCCCTCCAAGAAGGCATGCAATGTTTCATCCTTCAGCCTGGCATTCAGTCGAGGAAGTCCCATGCATTCACCAAGTTCTTGGAAAAATATTTTGAGGAAGATTCTGCTGGAAGGCATAGTAGCTTCTTCGCTCAGTGCGAAGTTCCAGAGCGCTCCAAGGAAGCGAGTCAGTGTAGAAGAGATGAGCAAACATCTTGGCAACATTTCTCAGTTTGTTGGTTTCCAAGTGATGTATAGAATCATATTATTCCATCAAAATAGCCTCATGGGCTTCCACACCTTTTTTCAGCCTGCAGAAGCGCCCTCTTAATAAACAGAAACTTTTTATGTCCTCTGGGCACAGCAGTCAAATATCATGTGACAAAGTTCTTTTGCCTGGTTGTCTGGGAACTCCATTTTCTTGCAGTTTGTGAGTGAGTTCTTCTAAACTTGACTGAATAGCAAGATAAATCGTGCCACGAAATGGCATTTGATTTGTTTTGTTATGCAATCACCTTCATTCTCATCTTCATTACTTCTAGCATCTTTGTCTGTGTTTGAATCACTGTCACCTTCAATCTCTTTTCTGGTATCTGTTTCTCTTCATTTTCCATAAAATTCGGATCCACCTTGAAGACATTGAATGCATCTTCTGGATTATAATCTTCCAGTGGAAGTCGATGAGGGAACTGGTCTTCCTTTACTAAATCAAGTTCATTCAAAATAACTGGAGGATCCTTGAATCCATCCTTACTTATTGCAAACATCATTCCAATCATATCCTGAATTCGTTTCTCAATTTCAGAGTCATGGATAATGCTACCAAGACGTTGAAAGATCCCCCAGATGATAATTCTGTTAATCTGAGGACATACTAAGAAATTCATTGGCTACTTCAACACCATCTTTTGATCTTTCAGAAAGTAAGGAGAGCATTTTTAAACATACAACTTCATGTACCACATTCTGGTTAGTAAGATGTGCCACAAATTTTGAAGCAATCAGACAAGCTTGCCTTATAGCCTTTTCGAAAACTGAGAATTGACCTCTTGAGGATAAGTTCTCCAATGTATGGGAACTTGGGGGAGTTGATAATTGCCACAAGAGTTGCATAAATCTGGGTAAAGATTGGGGGAGCACTTTGTGCTCACAACATAAATGGAGACAGTAGTCCCCTTCTTATGGTATTTCTTCTTGAATGATAATGCCAGTGTTAGAAATGTTACTTTAAGACCATTGATTGACTTTTTTAAAAAAGGTCTCCCAGCTCATTCTTTGGGCCATTAAGTTTTTTAATGCATGATCCGTTCCTGTATCACCCAGAGCTCTGCTGGAGTATGAGCACCATCAGTGCCTGTGAAGAGTGGATCCACATCATCTCTCTTCTCTGAAGGCTTATCCTGAGCACGTGAGCCCTGAGCTGTTGGAACTCTTTTCATCTCCTGCCTGATGAAGGTGATTTTCTGCATCTTTTCCTGATCAGAATCTCTGGCGCCTCTTCTCCCCATTTTTTCTGTATCCCTCCTGAAGATTCAATACTCCTATTATTCAAATGTGCTAGCACTGACTATTCTTGCTCTGAGCTCTGGTAATCTGTCTTGGAGATTGCTCCTGTTCATAACTCTTCTTGAGAAGAACTCTCTAAAAAAAGCTTTTTATGACCAGAATTACATTTTATCTGGGCCATGCTACTTTTCATTTTCTGTAGTCTCCTTCCATCTGCAGTAGTCTGTAACAATACACAAACTGCTCCAAATTAGCCCGAAGCATTCAATGATACGAATTCATTGATAGTCTTTCTTTCCAAACTCAAGAGATTTCATCTGGAGCTCCACCACTTCACCTTCCAGCTTGAATGCAAAAGAAACATTTTCAAGAGTCGGTTTTTTGAAGCTCCTTCAGCTAGGTATTTAGTGCCCAGAGCAAGATGCCGAACTTAACCCTAAGTTTAGATAGCACCCTCCTTCAAAAACCCAAACACTAAGCCAATTTTTACTTTTAGGCAATTGCATTTCTTGCATTTAGACTGGAGAAAGTCCCGACTCCAAAGAAAGGGTTCCTCTTATCCGAGTGCTTAGGCAAAGTAGATGTGAACTTGGAATTGAATTATAAACCTTGCCCAAACCCAGTAACTAGAAGGAAAGTTGGCTTTGGCCAAAAGAATCCGAATGAGCCTGGTAACAGGAAGATAAGAGGCTATAATTATCAAATATAGAGAATGTACTAAGTTTCTCTTTAAGGACTTTGCTGATGAGTGAAATTCAGAAGTTCAGTCCCATCCTTGCAGTTCTGGGGCTTTAATAACAAGACCAGCAACTGAATGAACGGGGCTGACATAGTAAAGATTAGGCTACCTTCAGCTTCAGTATCCCCTGGGTCTAAATTGATGGCCCCAAGATAGTAAGGAACCCTCCTTTCTGAAATTCCCCTTTCCTTATCTTCAAATTCCCCTCCCCCAACTCAACCCCAGGGGAATGTAAGCAACCTTTAGCTTTTGTTCCCAATTCAACAGGATACACACAATACTTAATTATCAAGGTGCTTTTGAGGGAACTTAAAATAAAGACAAAATGGGAAAAGAAAAAAAGTAATGAAAAATCCAGGTTAACAATCCTCTTGGATGCCTGCAAACATTGCAGTTCTAGTTGGTTAAAAGCAGGGAACTATTCACAGGACTATTCTTCCTCCTTCACCAATGATGGTGGCAATGTCTGACTCCACTGAGATCTTTCTTTCTGGGGGAAGTTGCTACCTTCCCTCTTTCTGCTACCACAAAATGTACTGTTACAAATACTAAACAAGGGATCACTTCCTCTGTCTTTGATCTCGCACAGGTAAATGCCCAGGAGTGTTCAAATGATAGGAACACTTCAGTCCATTTTCAAGTATAGGTTTTTAATGTGGTTGCACCAGTGACAATAGAGCACCAGTATATTATTTTATCTATCTTTAAATCTCTTCTGATGTGGAAAGCTTTTTTCCTTCATCTTTGACAATGAGGTGGTAATTTTCGATTTCCATCAATTTGTGTCCAGGGAAATTCTCCTCAGATAAATCTAGATGGGGTCACCAATATGAGAATTTGGCATAACAGATGTCTCTAGAGCCCACCTGAGAGACTTCCACAAACTTTCTTTTCAAAGAAGTTCCTAACATGAAGATTTCTACTTGAATAATAGATCTTGGAGCTTTGAGGGAAATTGAGATCATCTGATAACATTCTTTGCCTTCATATTTGTATGGTATTAAACAATCAATAAAATGTATCTTAAAATTCTGAGCCCAAAGATTCATGTCTTGTGTGGGAACTTATTCCATGGATACCCATTCCAAAATCTTATCAGTTTTGATCTCCTGTTGATCAAAGGAGGATGAATTCTTTTGGTAAATCCTCAGTCTTTCCCAGTGTGACTACCCTGTTAATGATTGGTTGGACTTTTTTTTTCTTTAATTTTTAAAAATTTAAACTTTGAATAAAAAAAGTGGAAGTTTCAAAGTTTCAAATTGAAACTCATGAAAAACATGAATTTGGTCTTTGCTTGGGACACTATAGCACTAACCACATTTAGAAACGCTTTTGCTCTTTAAATCTGTAATGACACTTCAGATTCTCAAAAATCCAAAATTTCTAGACCCCCCCCCCAGACCTTTCATGCCCACAGAAACATAGAGCTTAATCTATTATGTTCCCTCTTGGAATCTTTCTTTGTTCCCATTACATTGGGATACTTCCAGTACAGTGTAAAGAGTCTGGCACTTGGTAGGAATTTTATAGATATTGCTGAATTCAGTCCATTTAAGGGTCTTTGTGCCAATCACTGCTTGGAGCTGAAGATCTAAACAATTCTTGCCCCGAAGGACCCAATATTTCACAATTTGGACCCGGAGACAAAGACCATAATAATACAAAAGTCATTCCATAGAAAGGGGAAAATGTGGCAGCTGGGGCAGAGGGTATCAGAAAAGGTCGGGGGGGAGGGGAAACATTTGAATTGAGCTTGGAAGAAAGTTAGGAGGGCAATGAAAATGCTTATTGAAGTACATACTCTTTCCATTTCCTTAATCCTTCCAATGAAAGATCACACTGCTTAGCGATGTATGTATTAACAGCAGGCTAGAAGCAAAGATAGTCTCCTCTTGGAGAAGAAAGTGGTTGGGTTACCAATTCCAAGAAGTCCTTCTCCCCCACCCCAATCGCAATAAAGTTTACAACTGAACAAAGTGAGAGGGATTTGCCCTTGTGATTCACTGAGGGAGAAGTAGACAGATTTATCCCTTATCATCTAATACCACTTGAGTTCAAAGCACTGAAAAGACCTAGATTGGTCAAAATGGCCACTGGTCAGAGTCCTCACTCTTACAGACGTTTTAAAGAATAATTTTCTTTGTTCTTGTCTTCCGAATGTTTTAACAGAATTTTGTTTCCCTACCTCTTGTCTCAATTTCCACCCTAGATTCCAAGCTCCTTGGAAGGTTGCGTTTAATGTCTCTGTTTCAGAATTTAGCAGTCTTGCACATGCGAGAGATGAATACATGTCTGTGGCTGTTTAGTGAAGGTTCTGTGCACCTGTCTTTCGTTGTGAAGGCTTATTTTGGAATATCAGACCACAGACCTGGGCCAGAGCTACATTAAACCTATTGCCAAATAGGGAGAGAGAGGCCAAAGCAGGCAGGTCAGATAGCATGGATAATTAATTGACAATTAGGGTGAAGGGGAAGGAAGCTTTTATATTTAAATCTTGAACATTGAGAACTGACCACAGAATCTTTTTCAGACAATAACTTAGCCACAGAATGTTTTAAAAAAATAGAATTAGTCAAAACAGCAGTTTGGTTACCTGGGCTCAAGAAAGTTTATGGGTAAATGTTCCTTCCAAGGGCCCAGTAAATGTAAACATAGTTGTGTTAGTAATTTTAGAAAATTTGTTAGTCATTTTCATAAGCTGATCCATGAGCCTGGGTCAGATCCAGCACATCAGCTATGTGCTCACTGAATTTTTCTGAACTTCAATTTTTCCATGTATAAAAATGGAGATAAAATTAGCTGTGAGATAGAGTGTGCATGTGTGCATGTACCAGTGTTCATGGAGAGCTGACCTTTGAACTTTGGAAATTAGGAAGACCTTTTGAGCTATTCAAGGACTGCCTCTGCAACTGAAGGACTGGGATGCTGGCCAAGACACTGATGCTTTCTGGGATCTAATCCACTTTTCAAGAATTCATTTGCAGAGGGCAGCTAGGTGGCACAGTGGTTAGAGCACCACCCTGAGGTCAGGAGGACCGGAGTTCAAATCTGGTCTCAGACACTTCCTAGCTGGGTGACCCTGGGCAAGTCACTTAACCCCAATTGCCTCACCAACCCCCCCCCCAAATAAGAATTTCATTTGCAGAGAAGTGATTCAACTGCTTGGGTAAAGGGAAATGCTTCAGTCTCAATATTTTTGCCTTGAAATACCACAGGTTGTATCTAACATAAAAACATTGTTATGCCTAATAATTTCCAAGGGTTTTGTGAGAAATTTATGAGATAAAGTTGGTAAGGTATTTTACAAACATCACATTGTTCTGTGTGTTTCAATGGTTTTGGTTTTGGTTTTTAAGGAAGTTGGGGTTAAGTGTCTTGTCTATGATTAAGTTTCTGAGGCTGGACTGGAACTCAAGTTCTCCTAATTTTAGGGTTGGTATTCATCCATTGTGCCACCTAGCTGTCCCTGTTTGTTTTATTTTTTAATGAGTTTTTGAAACTTCGATGTTAATATTTTGAGCCTGAGTGGCAACAAGTTGAGGGTAACTTTTTCAGGAAAATCATCTTTCCGTCACTGTCTCTTTGCTGTTATGTACAATATTTTTTAACCTGTACTGTGACCATAGCCTCATATTTTTTTTTATCTAACTTTTCTCATTATACCTGAAAAAGGATTAGGATCTTTAAAGTGTTTTTATTTGGAATCCCAAGGTATGTGAGTTATATAAGAGCTCCTGTTTCAATGGCTGGCTGGATCCTTGCTTATCCAATTTTTTGATAGCAAGGATCAAAACTTGTATTTCATGGGCATTACTCAAACTCATCACAGGACATAACCAATATTTAAACAATTTGCAATGATTTAACCCATACAATCTATATTACATTGCTTGCCTTTTGAAAGAAGGGGAAATGAGGGGAAAGAAGCACATTTGAAACTCAAAATGTATAAAAATGAAGGCTTAAATTTAATATATGTAATTGGGAGAATTGGGGGCACTTTTAAAATAAATTTAAAACATTATTCTATGGAATTGGAAAATATTTAACAAAATATATATTTTTAAAAAGAATCAGTTCAGTAGGCTGGGAGAGCCATGTTTTGCTTAATTCTCTTTCCTAATTAAATCTATTCAATTTCAAGTCTACAACCCCCCAGATCTTCTTGTCTCTTGCTATCTTCTGCAGCTCAAATTTTAGAAACAAATGCTAAAATAAAAGTTTTACATGTAACTGGGAAAAATAAAAATATTAAAACTTGTTAAAAAGCAAGATTGGACTAGAGGAAATGTACTTAAATCATCTCCCTGAGATGATAAGTATCAAAACTTGTATTTCAAGGGCATTGCTCAAACTCATCACCGGACATAATATTTAAATAATTTGCAATGATTTCATCCATGCAATCTCTATTACATTTGAAAGAAGGGGAAATGAGGGCAAAAAAGGAAATTTGAAACTCAAAAGCTATAAAATGAAATTTTAAATTTATTACATATAATTGGGAAGTTTGGGGGCATTTTAAGAAATTAATTTAAAACGTTATTCTATGCAATTGGAAAATATTTAACAAAATAATTTTTAAAAAGAATCAGTTCAGTAGGGGGGAAGAGCCTCGTTTTGATGAATTCTCCTTCCTAGTTAAATCTCTTCAATTTTGGGTCTACATTCTCTTCCCCCCCCCCAAAATCTTCTGTCTTCTTTAGTTCTTGTCTCTTGCTATCTTCTGCAGCTCCATTTTATTTTCCACGGTTTCTTTTCACTTGTTTCTTTTGTTTTCTTAACTGTCTTGTCCGTTTCTTTTCTTTTCTTTTCTCCTTTGTGCTTTTCCCCCTCTGCTCTTTATCTGAATCAGAACTCTCGCTACTTGTGGATGAGGACTCACTTGCCCCAGAAGAGTAGGAGCTGCTATCACTGCTGTCAGAATCAGAGCTTGAGGAGTCAGAGTCGGAAGAGGAGGAATCCGATGACTCGGCGTCCTGTTGCTTTGTCCTGAAGATCTTGGGCGCTTTTTTCAGATGTTCTCGCAATTCGTCCGTTAAACCTCCAAGACCGATGCAAGTAAAGAAGTTGATGGCAAACCGGGTGTTTCTTGGATGATCTCGGGGCAGTAATCCCTCCAAGAAGGGCTGCAATGTTTCATCCTTCAGCCTGACATTCAGTCGAGGAAGTCCCATGCATTCACCAAGTTCTTGGAAAAATATTTTGAGGAAGATTCTGCTGGAAGACGTGGTCGATTCTTCGCTCAGTGTTACGCATTCCAGAGCGCTCCAAGGAAGCGAGTCGGTGGAGAAGAGATGAGCAAACATCTTGGCAACATTTCTCACCTTGTTGGTTTCCAAACGATGGATGGTATCGTATTGTTCCTTGAAAATCGTCTCAAAGGATTCCAAGTAGTCCCTGTTCAGCCTGCAGAAACGCCCTGCCAACAAGCCAAAAAACTTCTCGTATGTCCTCTGCTGGGCACAGCAGTCAAGTATCATGAGGCAAAGTTCTTTTGTCTGGCTGACTGGGAACTGCATTTTCAGCAGTTTGTGAGCGCATTCTTCAAAGTCTAAACTTGACTTCATGGCAAGATAAACCGTGCGTCGAAACGACACCAGATTGAGTTCTGTTTGGTCCTGGATAGAAACCCTCTGCCCTCCTTCGTCTTCACCCCCGTCTTCCTCTTCATCCTCATCTTCTTCACTACTCGTAGCATCTTGGTCTGTGTATGAATCACTGTCCCCTTCAGCAAGAATTTCTTTCCTGATGTCTGCGTATTTCTTTTCATTTTCCACAAAGTTGGGATCCAGCTGGAAGACATTGAGCGCCTCCTCGGGATCATACTCGTCTTCCAGTGGAAGAAGATGAGTGAACTGGTCTTCTTCCTCTACCAGATCTAGTCCTTCCGAGATCATTGGATGATCCTTGAATCCGTCTTTCCGGACTGCAAACAGCACTTCAATCATATATTGAAGTCGTTTGTCGATTTCAGAGTCGTGGAGAACGCGGCCGAGGCGGTCAAAGATGGCGTTGATGCCCCTGGGTGACACTTCGGTCAATTTGAGGCCGCATTCTCTAAGGAACCCGATGGCTACTTCAACACTGTCATCCGTGGGCCTTTCGAGCAGTAAGGTGAGCATCTCTAAACCGAGGACTTCGTGGGCCACGTTCTGATTCACGAGGTGTGCCGCAAATCTGGAAGCCGCCAGGCAGACTGGCTTGTCGTTCCTTCGATAGGCTTTGCGAAAATGGAGAATCACCCTCTTGAGGAGAAGTTCTCCAATGTAGGGGAACTTTGAGTTTATGATTGCCATGAGAGCCGCATAAACCTGGGTAAAGACCGGACACGCCCTTTGTGCTCTCAGCACAGAGCGACACAGCAGTCCCCTTCCCCTAACGATATTTTCATGAAGGAGCTCTCGAACGATAATGGCGATGTTCGAAATGGTCACTTTATTGATGAGACCATTGATGGACTTCTTTAAGGCCTCCCAGCTCATCCTTTGAGCCACTAAGCCGCTCTGATCCGGAATCACTTTCTGCATCATCCTGAGCCTGGCTGGAGGAATATAGGCATTCCCAGTGCGTGTGAAGAGCGGACCCATGTCATCTCTCTTCTTCTTGGTCAGAGGCTCGTCACAACCTCGAGAGCTCTGAGATGTTGGAGATCTTCCCTTCCTCCTTCTGTCTGGTGAAGGGGAGTTTCTGTCCCTTTTCCGATTAACGCTCTCTCCCCACCTCCGTTTTTCAGTCTCCCTCTCTGGAAATCTCATGGTCCTATCCTTCGAATGTCCTCGTCCTGAACATTGTCGATGTGACCTGTTATGATCTCTGTCTCGGGGGTATCGCTTGGGTTCTTCATCTCTCTCTTCTGGAGAAAAACGCCTCTGAAAAAGCTCTCTTCTTTCATGGTCAGGGTTCGGTTTTCTCTGGGCCATGATACTTTTCATTTCCTCTTGCTTCCCTCTGCTGTAGCCTGTAGCTGTACTAGAACTGCTCCAAATGAGCAGGAAACATTCAACAATCTGGCAGTTAGTTTTTCTCTCCTGCCTGGAGAAATTTTACCTGGAGTTTCACCACAACACCTAATGCTTGAAGGCAAAAGAATTGTTTTGAAGAGTCCCCTGTTTTTGGAAGCTACTCCAGCTATGTATTTATTGCCCGGAGCCAGCTAGCCAACTCAGTCTTAAGGATGGAGAGCACCCTCCTCCACAAAGCCTGAACCAATTCTGGCTTTTGGGCGTGTGCATTCCCTCCTTTTATAGAGGAGAAAGCCCCTCCTCCAGAGGAAGGGTGGAGCTTTTTATCTGAGTACTCAAGCAAAGTAGGTGTGAACTCTGATTTCAATTGTAAATTGCCCCCTGGCCCCACAACTGAAAAGTCAGTCTTTGGCTAAAGGAACCTGAATAATCCTAGTCATAGAAAAGTAATTGTCAAGTAGAGAGAAGGTGCTAACTCATCTCACTGGTGAATTCACAAGTCTGGTCCCATCCCTACAATTTTGAGACTTTATCTTACAA
Organism: Myrmecobius fasciatus; assembly: GCA_023553655.1. Taxonomy (NCBI): domain Eukaryota; kingdom Metazoa; phylum Chordata; class Mammalia; order Dasyuromorphia; family Myrmecobiidae; genus Myrmecobius; species Myrmecobius fasciatus. The sequence continues at coordinate 14,807 of JAJPUD010019311.1, forward strand.
GGCTGCATCTGAATGAAGAGGGTTGTTGTAGGCTTCCTTCAGTTTCTGTGTCCCTAGAGTCTAAATTGACGGCCCCAAGACAGTAAGACACTCTCCTTTCTGAAATTCCTCTTTCCTTCTTAGAATTTTCCCCAACTCTACGCCAAAGGAATGTAAACTACGTTGCCTTTTCCTTCAATTCAAGCAGAATACACAAGACTTAAGTGACAAGGTGTTTTTGAGACCAATTTTTTGAATTTCAAATTTAAATACAAAATTGAAAAAGCACGTGTGCAGGAGAGAGCTAAAAAGTTAAGTTGGTTCAGAAATATTTAGGGGGAGGTAGAACCTAGATGGTGAAGAAAAAGCAAGGACTCGTCTGAGCTTTTTATGACAAGGATTAAAAATAAACAAACAAAAAAACACATTGATGTCCAATGAATGGATATCATTACATATTCTCTTCTCCTCATTTAGATTTAGTTTCAAAATAAAGGAGCTAGACAATCCACACAACAAAAAAAAATGTATATTACAGGCTTCCTCCTAGTGAAGAAAATGGATGTAGCTGCACAATGTGTCTCAAAGTATTATTCTGAAACCAGACCTCTCCGAAAATGATATGAAAATATATCCAGATCTCCAACTTAAGCAGGTGAGGCTAATCAGGAAGTTAGCTCAAGAACTAGTGCTCTACAGGGTGGAGGAGTGCAGCTTGCTTACCACTGAGTCTTCTTGCTTACATGGATGTGGCAAGGATGTGGAGGAACTTTGATTCCTCCAAATGCATTATTCTATCTATCACCACCACTTCAATCTTGGGTCCTCTCCCAATTAGTTTCCCGGCAAGATCCAGGCAGTGTCTATTTTCCTGGGCTCTGCAAGGGAAAAAAGAGACCAGACAATCACGGGATAGGCAGGCATGTGTGGGCATGCATGCTTGAGTGCACACATACATACATACACACACACATACACACACCCCAACCCCCACCCATGGTGAGCTGATCTTTGAGCTAGGAAGACCTTGATTCAAGAACTGCCTCTTCAACTTAATGACTGGGATGCTGGCCAAGACACTGCTGCTTTCTAGGATTTGGGCCACTTTCTAAGAATTTCATTTGCAGAGAAGACATCCATCTGCTTAAGTAAAGGGAAATGTTTCAATCTGAATTTTCTAATCTTGGGATTGTTGTATCTAACAAAAATATTGTAATGACTAGTACCTTCCAAGGTTGTTATGAGAACCATATGAGATAAGATAGGTAAAGCGTTTTATAAACTTTACATTTTTCTGTGTGTTTTAATCATTCTTCTTTCTTTTCCTTCCTTTTTTTTCTTTTTGAGGAAGCTGGGGTTAAATGACTTGTCACACGATCATGTAGCTACTAAGTGTCAGAGGCTGCACTTGAACTCAGGCTCTACTGATTCTAGGGTTCATAAACAGAAAGATTTAAAGGTTTTGTTGTAACAAAAACCAGAAAACAAAGTTGATGTTTATTAATCGGTGGGAGTACTTATCAATAGTTTGTTAATGGTGGGGGAATGTATGACATGTGTGCATAATTAGCCATTAGATATGTCAAAAGGTACTATTTTGAACAACCTAGGATACTTTACTGAGACTGAGTGAAATGAGGAGAAACTTGAATCCAACACTGAAAAGGAAAACAACTATAAAGGACTTAAAAACATAATCAAACAAAGGACTAGTCCTAACTAATACTTCTCAGCACTTGGCAAAGAAGATGAAGGGTGAAATGTGTTTTCCAACAAGGACCATATCTGGAGGTTTTTACTGATCAAACTCATTTGTGAGAGAAGACTTAAGCTCTGGGGGAGAAAGTGACAGAGAAAGAGGAGAACAGTTCTTGGAGACTGTGCTAGCAGTAGGATTGGCCAAGTCCTCTTCCAAATGGGCAGTTAGGTCTCTCCTCTTCACAATCTTCCAGAAGCAAACTCATCAACCTCAATGTTTGCATGAGTTTAGCTTTTATTGCATAGTCCCCTAATAGAAAAACCTGAGAAGACTTTTGTGAAGTGAGCAGAGCCAGAAAAATGACTGCTATGATCTTGTAAAAGAAAAAAACTTTGAAAGATTTAAATCCTAGTTAACTCTAATCCTTGCATTGTCACTGAAGGATTCATGGACTGATTGAGTATGCTGCCCTCTTCTGGACACACTGGTGGATACAAAGTGGAGAATAAATCAATTTTTGGGACAGAAATAGTAAGGGAATTTGTATAATTTCACTATTTATATTTGTTTTGAGGTTTGGTTTTTCTCTGTGTGTCTCGATTTAGAGAAAGGCTGGGGTGGAGTACTGGGAGAGTTATGTGAAAGAGGAAAGTCTATGAAAAAGGTCACAGAGATTTTAAAAAGGAAAATGATAGTGAATAAAAAGAATGCTATGAAGAAGCAATCCACTTTGAAAGCTATACATGGAATTTAGGATATTTGATATATATATATAGACACACTGTCAGATGTTAATATAAAATTTTACTACCTTAGCTATCTTTTCTATACCTTCTATACCTATAGAAAGGGTAAATGAATAAGCTGATACAAATTTGAGAACCTTCACTAAAGTCTTAACTAGCATCTCTCATTGTGGTTTGCTGTTCATTCCAGGTTTCCTTTTTTTAAATTTAATATTTTATTAATAATAAAAAATATATCATTGAACAGTAGCACCTCTTGTCTCTATTAAATAGATCCTTCCTTGTTAACAAAAGACAAACAAAACAAATGAACACAATGACAAAGTGTGCATAGCATACAGCTCCTTTAGAAGTAAACGAGCTTTGGACAGCTAGGTGGTGCAGTGGATAGAGCACCAGCCCTGAAGTCAGGAGGACCTGAGTTCAAATCTAGCCTCAAACACTTAACATGTCCTAGCTGTGTGACCCTGGGAAAGTCACTTAACCCCAATTGCCTCAGCAAAAAAAAAAAAAAAAAGTAAACCATCTCTTGACAAAGAAGAATATTTCATGAGTTTTCTCAAGTTACCATCTTTCCTGGAACTAATATGATTTATGATATCTTTTGATGTTTTTCAGTTTTCTCTGAATTCTTCATAATATTTCTTCCCGTACCATGTTGACTTACATTCATATTACAGCTTATTCATTAATTGTCCAATCAATGGCCTGTGGCCATTGTTTTGGTTTTTCTTTTCATTTGGAACTTAAAATACTGGTAAAATGAGCATTCTCATATACAAAGAAAAAAAATAAGAGAATTACACATAGAGCTTCATCTCTTTTGTGTACAACTTACTTTTTTTTTCTTTTAAAATATCTTCAGTTCAAGACAGCTAGGTGGCGCAGTGGATAGAGCACCAGACCTGAAGTCAGGTGGACCTGAGTTCAAATATGATCTCAGACACATCCTTGCTGTGTGACCCTAGGCAAGTCACTTGATCCCAATTGCCTCAGCATAAAAAACAAACAAACAAAAAAATATCTTCAGTTCAATTTATAGCTTTCAAAGTTAACCTTCTGGTCTGTACTTTTCCTAGATTTCTGTTCTCATCTTTATATTTTTCTTTATAAATGCTTTAATGACTTTTCTTTTCCATTTCTCATCTTATTCCATCTCCCTTTCTCATTACACTCCACTCCCTTACCAAAGTGGAAAAGGAAAAAAAAAGGAAAAAGGGAAAGTCTGGGAAACAAGCATGAATAATAAATGAAGAAAAACAAATTTCCACATTAGCTATGTCTAAAAAATGTATCTTATTCTGTACCTTGAGTCAATCAAGTCTATCAAGTGGTGAACAGCATGCTTCCTCAGTCCTCTAGAGCAAAACTCTTTTCATGGTGGGTTGCCATCATTATTGAATGTTAGGGTTTATGAAATTATGATTTATTATCAGAAAATGTTGGGCTTGTATACCTACTTTATATACATATACACCTGGAGTTGAGTAAAAATTGCTCAGGTGAAAAGGGATTGTAAGTAGAAAAAGTTTAAGAAGCTCTGTTTTAGAGTGCTTAGATAGTCATTACATCAAACAAAGCCTTCAGATCTTTCAAACTGATTTTCCTTTATAGGATTGTCAGTTGATCTGACTCTGCTCACTTCGTTCTGCATGCACTCTCAAACATGAAGATTTTCTCAGATTTTTCTAAAACCGCTTATTTCATCAATACTTAGGGCATAAGTAGGATTCCATAACATAAATACGGCTACAGCTATTCAGCCACTTTTCAGCTGATGGGCAACCCTTTGCTTTATTTAGTTTACATTTTCTCTTTTGTAGTGTTTCGAAGAGTTTTCGGTTGAAATAATCAAAGCTAGCTTTAGTCATATGAAAATATGTTATAATCATTATTAATTGAAGAAATGCAAATTAAAATAATACAGAGGTATTACCTCATATCTATTAGATTGGCTAATAGGAAAAAAAAGGATAGTGGCAAATGCTAGAGGGGGTGTGTGGAAAATGAAACATTAATGTGCTGTTTTGAAGTTGTGAACTGATTCAACCATTCTGTGGAGCAATTTGGAACTACGCCCAAAGGCTTATAAAAGGCTTGTATACCCTTTAATCTATCAATACCACTACTAGTTCTGCATCCCAAAAGAGATTTTTTTTAAAAAAGTAAAAGGACCTATGTGTACACAAAATATATTTATTACAGTTCTTTTCTGTGCACAAAGAATTGAAAATTGAGAGGATATCCATCAATTGGGGAAGGCTCAACAAATTATGGTAAATTATTATGATGGAATACTATGGTACTTTTAAAAAAATGATGAACAGGTTGTTCAGAAAAATCTGGAAAGACTTCAAAGAGTTGATGCACAGTGAATTGTAGTGTACACAGAGTAATAGCAATACGATAAGATGATCAGCTATGAATGACTTAGCTATTCTCATGATTAGAATAATGCAAGACAATTCTGAAAGATTTAAGATTGAAAATGCTATTCATTCCTAGAGAAAAAATTGAGGATATCTGAATGCAGATTGAAACATACTTTTAAAAAAACTTTATTTTTTCTTGAGTTTGATAATTTTTGGTCTCTATTTTCATTTATAATATGACTATTATAGAAATGTTTTACATATGTATAACCTATGTATCTGTACAACCTATGTATAACCTATGTCAATAGTGAGGGGTGGAGGAAAGGAGAAAATTTGGAACTCAACTTTTTTAAAAAACAAATCTTAAAGCTGGTTTTTGCATGAAACTGGGGTTAAATAAAATACTTATTTAAAAAGTTCACCACAAAAATGTGAAGAAGTAAATAATAGAGAGTTTTGAAGAAAATGGATGTGCAAAAGATCTTTCAAAATAAAATGTTGAAATTATTACATATGTAAAAGGAAAAGCAAACATATGTAATAGAGACTATGCTTAATCCTCACTATCTGATATGTGAAAATGCTAATTTTCCTTTGCATGTATTAAGTTTATAATTTCTTTCTTCTTTTTTTTTTTAAGGCAATAGAAGTTGAGTGACTTGTCCAAAATCATACAGCTAGTGTCAAGTGTCCAAGGCTACATTTGAAATTGGATCTTTCTGACTCCAGGGTTGGTAATCTATCGATTGCACCATCCAGATGTCCCTATAATTTTTTTTAATTTTATTTTATTTGCAAAACATGTATGGGTAATTTTTCAACATTAACCCTTACATAGCTTTCTGTTACAGATTTTTCTCCCCAACTCCCCACCCCTCCCCTAGATGGCAGGATATCCACTACATGTTAATTATGTTAAAATATTTGGCAAATTGAATATATGTATACATATTTCCAAAGTTATCATTGTTGTGCAAGAAAAATCGTATGTAATTTTTTTTAAAAGACAAAATTGGCTCTTTAAGACCAAAGAATTCTTCTGTTGGTCAAACATAATGGAAATGAGCCTTTTCAGATTATTTAACAGGTTCTTTGAATATCTGTCTTCACAAGTATTTCCCAAACTTTTCTCCAGCTTGATAGAAAGTCCCAGTCCAAAAATTCTGCAGCCATAAGCTTCAAGCATTTATGGTCACCTCCATGAAACAAATTCCTTTCCATCCCCTTTAAATAGTTTTTCGCCAATTATATGTAAAGGCAATTTAGACATTTATTTTATTTATTTTTATTAAAGCTTTTTATTTGCATAACGTATGTATGGGTAGTTCTTCAACATTGACCCTTACAAAGCTTTTGGTTGCAAATTTTCCCCCCTAGTCCCCTCCCCTCCCCTAGATGGCAGGAAGTCCACTACATGTTAATTATATTAAAATATTTGACAAGTCAAATATATGTATACATATTTCCATACTTATCTTGCTGTGTAAGAACAATCGTATCTACATGAACCAAAATAATCTGAGAAAGGAAACCCAATGCAAGCAAACATCGATAGAGATCATGTAAATGATATGTTGTGGTCCACATCTTATATCCCTCTCTCTGGGTGTATATGGCCTTCTCCACTGAACAATTGGAACTGGTTTGAAACATCTCATTATTGAAGAGAGCCACGTCCATCAGAATTGAACATCATATAGAATTGTTGTCGCTGTGTATAATGATCTCCTGGTTCTGCTCGTTCAGTTCATGCAAGTCTCTCCAGGCCTCTCTGAAATCATCCTGGTGGTCGTTTCTTTTTTATTATTATTCTTTATTTTTATTTTTTTATTAAAACTTTTTATTTGCAAAACATATGTATGGGTAATTCTTCAACATTAACCCTTACAAAGCTTTCTGTTACAAATTATTCCCCCCTAGTCCCCACCCCTCCCCTAGATGGCAGGATATCCACTACATGTTAATTATGTTAAAATACTTGACAAATCGAATATATGTATACATATTTCCACACGTACAATTTTTTTGCAAGAAAAATCATATCTACAAGAAAGAAGAATCAGAAAAAGGAAACACAATGCAAGCAAACATCAATAGAGAGCATGAAAATATTATGTTGTGGTCCACATTTCACACCCCTCTCTCTGGGTGTATACGGCTTTCTTCACTGAACAATTTGAGCTGGTTTGAAACATTTCATTGTTGAAGAGAGCCATGTTCATCAGAATTGATCATCATATAGTCTTGTTGTTGCCGTGTATAATGATCTCCTGGTTCTGCTCATTTCACTCAACATCAGTTCATGCAAGTCTCTCCAGGCCTCTCTGAAGTCATCCTGCTGCTAGTTTCTCAAAAACAATAAAATTCCATAACATTCATATACCATAATTTATTCAGCCATTCTCCAATTGATGGGCATCCATTCAGTTTCCAGTTTCCAGCCACTACAAAAAGGGCTGCCACAAACATTTTTGCACATGTGGGGCCCTTTTCTTCCTTTATGATTTCTTTGGAATATAAGCCCAATAGAAAAGGTATGCATAGTTTGATAACTTTTTGAGCCTAGTTCCAAATTGCTCTCCAGAATGGTTGGATCCGTTCACAGTTCCACCAACAATGTATCAGTGTCCCAGCTTTCCCACATCCCCTCCAACATTCTTCATTATCTTTTCCTGTCATTTTAGCCAATCTGACAGGTTACACATTTATTTTTAATATAAAATCTTGTTTTAAATTTTGGGGTTCCCCTTTCTCCTCTCTAAAACAGTAGGCAATTTGATACAGGTTTAATATGTTCCATCATGTAAAACATATTTCCATATTAGTTATGTTGTAAAAGAAGGAACAGAACGGGGGTGGGGTGGTGGAATAAAATAAAGAATGTTAAAATAGTATGCTTCGATCTGTATTCAGACTTCATCAGTTCTTTTTCTGGATAACATTTTCCATCATGAGTCTTTTGAACTAATCTTGGATCATTGTTTTGCTGAGAAGAGCTAAATCTATCAATCATAGTTGTTCATTGAAAAATGTTGCTTTTACTGTATATAATGCTCTTCTGGTTCTGCTCACTTCACTTTGTATCAGTCCTTGTAAATCTTTCTAGTTTTTTTTTTTTTTTTCTGAAATCAGTCTGCTCATCATACTTATCACAAATAGTATTCCATTGCATTCATATATGACATGTTTACCTATTCTAGTTTCTGTAGGCTGCGTCTAATTCAGGCCTGTCTACTCCAGGATCAAATTAGATATTCGCAGACCAATTAAAAAAAAAAAAAAAAAGATTTCCATAGTCAAAGTGAAAGGATACTGAGCCAGGACAGCATTGATTTAGTTAAGTAAAGGTTTCTGTGTGGGTCATATTGCTCCAAAGATCATAAACTGGAATGAGATAATGAGAGGGGTAAGGGAGGGAACTTCAGGTACTTCCTTAAGGTTCACTTGATTTTGCAGCAAATCAAATCTGCAAACTTGCAAGTGAGAGTATTAGGTATGCAAGGTATTGAACTAACTTTAACATTACATCAATGTCAGTGTTTACTATTACCCAGCCACATTTCACCAACTTTTCCTCCATTTTAGGCTTGGCTGATGCCCTTTCAAGTTAAATAAATTACCATCAATGCAGTAGCTGACCTGATGTCATTTTCATCTTTGTCCAAGACCTCTGATAGCATAGCTGAAAACATCATGCTAAAAGGCATGGAGCAAGCACACAGTCTTGCTTCACTCCACTGGAGACTGGGAAAGCATGACAGCATCATTCAGAACCCATGAAACCAAGGGGTCATAGAACCGGCATAAAATACTGATGAACTTTTCTGGGCAACCAGATTGTGCCATGATCTTCCACAGGCCCTCACAACTGACAGACAGCCTTGGTTAGATCAGTGAATGTTGTATACAGACTTCTGTTCTGCACCTGGCATTTCTCCTGGAATTTTGAGGTAGCAAATAGCATGTCAACCATTCCTTGGCCCTTTCTGAAATCACACTGGCTCTCAGATAGAAAAACCATCTTCCAAATGATAGAACAATTGATTAACTGGCAAGAATTTTGCAGGGAATGACCAAGATAGAGACTTCCCTGTGGTAGTTAAAAGACAATCTATAGATGGATAATACAGGCAGATTTGATCTCAGGGGGAATAAACTCGTGCCATATAAGCTAGAAGATTTCTATCAGATTTTATGTGAGCAATAGTCCCTGTGCCTTGTAGATCTGTACTGAAATTCCATCAGCACTAGATGATTTGCCACACAAGAGGAGTCTAATGGCATTCAAAACTTCTTCAGTTAGAATTTTGGCTAGAGAAGGATTGACTTCAATCTGGGAAAAATGAATGGTCAATAGCTTCAGCATTAGTTGGTGATGGGCTGTTTAACCCATCTCTCCAGGCTCATGCCATATGGCTTCATCAGTGTTAAATAGCTGAGATATACCAAATGTCTGTGGCTCATAATTAGCCCTCAAGGCACCATAAAAATTTGGACTGTTAATAGTAGTGTAAAGCTAAATTTTCATTTAATAGCTTTTGAATTTCTTTGTGATTTTCATCTAATTAATCCTGATGTTTGTGCATGTTTGTGCCCAGATAAATAAATAAATGTGGTTCTGTGCATCAAATCTCTTTAAAACTGCCCACTTTTTTTCTGCTTCCTCTAAAAGAACTAAGCTCCAAAGGGATTTCTTCCTTAATTAGCAGAGAAATTTTCAGGGGGGGGGAGAGAGAGAGAAGGGAGAATAGGTTTTTTTTTTTTTTTTTTGGTGGGTTGGGTTGGTTGGGTTTTTTTTTTTTTTTTTTTTTTTTGCTTTTTTTGCTGAGGCAATTGGGGTTAAGTGATTTGCCCAAGGTCACACAGCTAGGACGTAGTAAGTGTTTGAAGCCAGATTTGAACTCAGTTCCTCCTGACTTCAGGGCTGGCACTCTATCCGGAGAATAGTTTTTTAAAAAGAAACATTTTTGAGAATATTTTTTAACCTCTAAAGAAAAGTTTGAGGCATTTCAACTTCCTTTTGCCAAAAGTGAGAGCAGATAGAGATGTATATTTCTCCAGACTGCTGTAGCTATTGAATTGATGTCTTTGGAGTCTTAAATCTCACCTGGCTTTGACATTTCCTGATCCCCCATTCTTTCTTCCCCTATAAAATCATTCCTAAAGCTCTCTTTTGACTATCTATGCACAAGTATACAAATTTCCCCCTTAAAATGGAAGCTGCTGGAGGGTAAATAGTTAACTCTTGGTTCTCATATCCTCTCTGCAAGATCTTGGAAGTAAATTCTGGTTCCCCATCTTTGATCTCCTGTGTTTCACTCTACTCTCAGTATTCACTCTGCACAGTAGATAAACCTCTTTTTGCTCCAGTTTTTTTCACTTGAAAATGAGGTTAGCAGTCTTATACCAAGTTGTTGGGAAGAAAGTTCTTTGTAAAATTTGATGCTAAATGTGAACTGACATGGCTAGTCTGTATGCTCCCTGTAGGCCCTTCTCTGTGCTCTTCCCCTAACAGATTGCTTTGCTCTAGGTAGGATTTTAAAATATTTCCCAGGATCACAAACTTAAGAGCTGCATTACACCACATGGATCATCTAATTCAATCCTCTTCTTTTATCTGTGAGGAAACTGAGTCTAAGATAAGTTGTTCACTTGCTCAAAATGCAGTAATAGTGTGTAAATAAAGTAAAGATTCAAACCAAGGCAGATCAGCTGGCTCTAATCCCAATACCCTTTCCACTACACCACACTTGAATGGGATAGATGATCAGCAACACATTATGATGACATTCAATAGGTCAGGTGATTGATATGAGCTATGTTTGATATTCATCCCTCAGTGTGAGTTCTTCCTTTTATCCTTATCCCTTAGCAAACTCTCCCCTTTGGAGGTTCCCTGGATCCCTCTGGACCCTAAATCTGTGTTCTATCTTTTATATCTTTCTAAAAACAAACAAAAAGCCAACAAAATAGATCTACTGGCCTTTTAGTCATTATGTCTCCTTCCTCAAGGAATTCAATCCCTGGTTTACAGTCATCTTTCTCTCTACTCTAACATCTGGCACTTCAACCACTATCCCTTCAGACACACTTGCTTCCTAGCTCATCACCCTTGAATCCTAGGACCTGCTGCCTCACCCCTTAGCCTCCCACTTCAGTGGCTATACCTTACATTTTTGCAATCATACTCAACTTCTCTTTCTCCACAATTTTGAACTATGAAAAAATCAACCGTCTAATCTTGTTCTATCCTGCTTTTCTCTATCTGCTTCTAAAATTATTGATTTTCCCTCATTAAAACCATCATTGTCTCATCAAAACCATTTGGTACTGGCTAAGAAATAGAGTAGTCAATCAGTGGAATAGGATAGAATCACAAGACAAACTAGGCAATAACTATAGCAATTTGGTTTTTGATAAACCCAAAGACCCCAGCTTTTGGGATAAGTATTCACTATTTGACAAAAACTGCTGGGAAAATTGGAAACTAGTGTGGAAGAAATTAGGGCTTGACCCACATCTAACACCACATACCAAGATAAGATCTAAATGGGTTCATGATCTGGATATAAAGAGTGATTTTGTAAACAAGTTAGAGGAACATAATATAGTTTACCTCTCAGACCTGTGGAGATGGAATAAATTTATGTCCAAAGAAGAACTGGAACTTTTAATTGAAAACCAGATAGACAACTTTGACTATATTAAGTTAAAAAGTTTTTGTACAAACAAAATCAATGCAGACAAGATTAGGAGGGAAGCAATAAATTGGGAAATCATCTTTACATTTAAGGGTTCTGATAAAGGTCTCATCTCTAAAATATATAGAGAATTGTCTCATATTTATAGAAATTCAAGCCATTCTCCAATCAATAAATGGTCAAAGGATATGAACAGACAATTTTCAGAGGATGAAATTAAAACTATTTATAGTCATATGAAAAGGTGCTCCAAATCACTATTGATCAGAGAAATGCAAATCAAGACAACCCTGAGATACCACTTCACACCTGTCAGATTGGCTAAAATGACAGGAAAAGTTAATGATGAATGTTGGAGGGAATGCGGGAGGGCTGGGACCCTGATGCATTGTTGGTGGAGCTGTGAACGGATACAGCCATTCTGGAGAACAATTTGGAGCTATGCTCAAAAAGTTATCAAACTGTGCATACCCTTTGACCCAGCAGCATTTCT